>CAAKHC010019098.1:7588-26019 GCA_901007825.1 Macroramphosus scolopax
TACAGTCAGCAGCCGTGCAGGAGGAGGCCTCAATGGACAGCAAGTCTCTTAGTAAAGAGCTTCAGCAGCTCAGTTTCACACCAGGAAGTCAGCAGCCTGTATGAAACTGCTGAGGAGCAGGTTGAGTTCATTCATTGTCAGTTTGAGAAAGAAGTCCAGGCGCTCACACTCAGAATCAACGAGGACCAGCAGAAACTAGCTGATCAGGAAGAACTCATCAATGAGATGGAGCGGCAGGCAGCAGCCGTGCAGGAGAAGACCTTCATGGAAATCATGTCTCTTCAGAAACAAGTGGAGGAGCTGACAAATAAGTTCAGCCAGAAACTTCCAGAGGTGACCGAAGAGCTCGAGAAGAAGCCAGTTTCTCTCACAGTTGAAATGTGACAACGGTTGACTCACTTCGGTCACTGGGACATGTTTATGACTAAGGACTCTCTAGCAACACATACGGGAATACTTAAGTAGTTAAATGAAACACTTCGAGATCTAACGGTTTTCCCTGCAGAACATCCTGAAGGATCTATTTTTAAATCATATTTAAATTAAATTTTGAGCAACTTAAGTGGTTTTATGCAAATTCTGCAGTTTGGACTTGAATGTAATAATAATAAATGAGGCACAAGCTGGGACTGTGTATATTATATATTGTTAAGTGTTGTTATTTGATGGCGCCCTTACTCTGTCTATTACGGTACTCCACTGCACTGTTGTACAAATTTTTACGGTACGCACAGGATGTGACGTCATTACGTTCTCCCTGAGAGCTGCATATTATTCTGGAGGGAAAGCAGCGCAAGATATATAATAAATATGCCAGCAGGCTAAAGACATATAAAAGAGTTACTCCACTTATTATCCATTACGCGTGGACACTGTGCATCACAGCTCAAAGGCTTGACATATATGAATCAGATCACTGCTTCAATCTGATGTCACCGCTAAGTTCTACGAGCTCATAACAGACCATAAACATGTTTACCTCGGCCCGGTGTCAGGTGGAGTTCCATGTCTGCTTTGCGTGTCGAGTTCGAGGCTTTAAATCATCTTTGGCCTCTCAGAGACATTCAAGTCCTGAACTGTAGTTTTGTTCGATGGGACTTGCAAGCTCGACATGTTTTGGCCTGAAGAATGTTTCACGGATACGAGGCCTCCTGAGACCAAACACTTCACACATGCAGAGATGGTCATACACACCAACGGCCGGTCGTTAGACAACATGTCTAGTTTTTTAATTGAAAGTGAAGCAGGTTAAGTCCAGTAAATACATTTATATAATAACATAAGATCAATAATGAGAAGTGACCACTTTGACTGCAGCGTGATCATTGACAAGGAGTCAACAACAATCAGGTGTATGACAGGTCTGTCTCCTCTCCCATCCTCCTCCTTGGTATCATCCATCCACATCAGAGGCACCCAGGGGACACGTTTCTTCCACTTTCAAAAACACTCATTTCGTTTTGTGATCAGTCTCAAACTGTTTGGTTTCATTTGAAAGTATTAGGTATCCTGATCAATGATCCCCTCCAGTGGTGATGGAGGCTCAACCAAAGTCATCCAAAGTAACGACATCATTAAATAATGTGTTTCTGATAAGTATTGATTGGTCTAGTCGGGGGAATAATAATGGGCCAAGTACAGAACCCGGTGGCGCTCCGTGTTTAATTTGGTGTGTATGGGGCCTTTATTAATAATTTAACATTTACAACCTGATGAATACAAGTTGAACCAGCCCCATGCTGCTCCTCTGATGCCCGTTTAAGTCCCTGTACTAGGATGTGACGGTCAATAGTGTGAAATACAGCAACAGAATAAACTAGTGTGTGTTCACGGTGATGAAGGATCATGCAGTGAGTGCAACATCAATGTGTTTTGTTAGCTTAAACAACATGGAGCTCCCCGACTTGGAGGAAGAATCACTGTGATTCAGGCTGTAACAATCAGAGAAGTCGAGATCATTTGATGAAGTAGAAAGAAAAAATCAAACCACACGACGATAAGAAACCTTGCCGACTTTATTATTATTAACAAACTGTCCAATTTTCATCTGTACAGAACAAAGAACAAAAGAAAAAGTGGACAGAATAAAACATATCGGATGATCAAAAGATTCAGACAAAAAAAAACATTGTTTACAAAAAGATCTTCATCAGCACAAACATAAAAGCTTCTAGTCATCCTCCCTCAGGACCATAAGAACAGCGAAGAACCTGACTGCAGGTTGCACGGCGTCCTGAGGACGCTCGAAAACTGCGGGCAAAACCAACCACACCCCTCATCCATCTCACTCACACACACACACAGACACACACAAACTCGGACACACTCGCCCACGTGCTCCGCTGCTGGGTGACGCAGGGGCATCTAGGATGTTCTGTACAGTGGGACATCCGTGGGACGGTCAGTAGGCACGCTTTGATATAAACATCAGCTGAAAAGGGCAGCTCAACTAATCAGAACATGTCATTTAAAAGCAGCGAGGGAAGCATTCACCTCGCCAAGCGTCAAAATAATCTGCTTACTGCACGGCGCCAACTTCTGGCATGTCACCACTCGGTGTAGTCGCCACTGATCAGGTGACTTTGACTGTTCACACGCCAAGAATCAAAGACAAAGTGACAATGTAACGAACGAGACGGCTAAACCAACAACTCGATCAACTTCTGCCTTGAGACGAAAACCAACCAGAGTCCAGAAATATGTCTCATTTAATGACGACCAACTTTAAATCATTTACATTGAAGTAAAGCAGTCGAGAGGCGTCGACAGAAAGACGAGTGGACAAAAACAGGACAAGCGGACGAGTGGACAGAAGGAGGACGAGTGGACAGGAAGAGGATGAGTGGACAGGAAGCGGACAGGAAGAGGACTAGTGGACAGAGAGAGGACGAGTGGACAGGAAGCGGACAAGTGGACGGGAAGAGGACAGGTGGACAGAAAGTGGATGAGTGGATGGGAAGTGTACAAGTGGATGGGAAGAGGACTGGTGGACAGAAAGAGGACGAGTGGACGGGAAGAGGACGGGTGGACAGAAAGAGAACGAGTGGACAGGAAGCAGACATCTGCACTCGGATGCGTGTTCGGATGAAGTTTGGAGGCTAAACTGCTTCCTGCTTCAACACTTCGCTGTTTTACGATGTCGACGAGCCTCCGTGTGAATTTGATCGGAGCGCTGAGATGTTTAGGACCTTTACAAAATATTGAAAGTACAAAGAGAAATATGTGACATTTGAAATTTTAAAGGATAATTCCGGCATTTTTGAACCTGGGACCTATTTAACCATCTTTCTGGACGAAATGATTAACAGTGACTGAAATGTTTGAGGGAGAACGGTTCAACCAGCAACCTGCTGACACGACAGCTTTCAAAGGAAAAATGTGTTTTGCGACTGACGAGCTGAAACTGTTTTTTAAATGTCACCACATTATTGAAAGAATCCCGACTGAAGCCTTCAGACCCAGAGGAAACACCAGACGGTTCAACTGCTCACATCTCAACTAGTAGAGGTTTTTACGCAGCTTCACTACAGCTCCTGAACGCATCGCCTGCAATGAAACATGACCAGCTGCTTTTCTTTTGTCTTCTTCTACTCGAGCTAACTGATCCAACCTATTTGGTTTCCTCTGCATCCTCATGAAGCTTACGTGTCCTCGGACGCTGCGTCGTCATTAAATCGGTCTTTATATCCACTTTACTGACCTCAGAGCTGAAACGGTGCTCTTTTAATTGACGACTATTTTTGTTAGTGTTTTTTACAGCAACAATCCCAGAATGTCGATATTCTGTGATTTAAAACTTAAAGTGTCTTTGGGTTAGGAATTCTTTTTTAATTGTTTATTAACACGAGTTGCAGCCGGGCTCATTATTGTAGAAAAGCCCCAGTGGTCGTCCCCGAACAGTAATCACATTACAGTTAATGATATACGGATGAAGAAACATGATTTATTTTCTCTCCTGTCGGATGTGAAACAGAAAGCCGTTAACCCATCAATGCTCATTAAGATGCTGCCGAACATCACCGGAGCAGGAATCAGACTCACGAGCAAGGAGGCCTTCAAGGCCTTGCATGAAACATCCCCCCCTCTCCCCTGCAGGAGGGAGACAGGCTCACCTGCTGGATGAAAAGGCAACTAGAGATCATTCAAATCATAGGACACAAATTTGAGCATTAGTCAACAAATAAATAAGGCTATGACAAAACAATATATATGTATTTATAGATATAAAAAAAGAAAAATGTGCAATGATTCCAGTATCTTTACACTAAATGTTCACATCTCTTCAATAAGCTATTTTATTTCAGATTTTTTTCCTGCTTTGCTCTCTGTACCGACCTGCCCTGTACCGAGCGCCGCTCTGCCACTTCCAAACTGAGCTTCAGAAGGGGAAATAAAAAACATGAGCAAGTTTCCCACCAAGCCCGAGTTTCATGATGCAGTGGTGTAACGACTGCTTGCCTCAAACACAAGCGTCTGCCAGAACAATGAGCAGGGTGCAGCAGGTGCAGCAAGGTGCAGCAGGGTGCAGCAGGGTGCAGCAGGTGCAGCAGGTGCAGCACGGTGCAGCACGGTGCAGCAGGTGGATGTAGTGCGTTTATGGCACGGGTTGCGTGTCAGGAGAGCTGAGGCTGTCAGGTCTGACGTCTGGAAAAAAATAACAAAAAATGTCTGTCGCAAGAAGAGCTGGGCGAGTCGGCTGGGAGTGTTTTAAAACTTCCCCTCCTCTCTTAATCTCATCCGCGGCTCGGTGGAGGGCTGGATGGCACCGCCCGCCTGGCAGTCACATGGCGATAAAATCAAACACACATCAGCCAAAACAAAACAAAAATCTCTGTATATCCGGAGAAGAACAACCTCCGAAAAAACGTTAGCAGGATGAACTAGAAGAATGGTAGAAAGACCGTCGCATCTCTCTCTCTCGCAGCCCCCCCCACACACACACACACTGTAGTCATTAAAATATCGGAGTCATTTAACGTCGCTATAGATGAGAATTTCCCACTTTCTACACATTTACACTTGATTCATTGACCCGCTCATGTCTTGACCTTTGACCCCATATCCTCCCCATCCCCAACCCCCTCACCTCACAGCTGAGGAGGGAGGGGGAGTAACCAAAACAAAGGGGAATCTATGGTAAACTACAAGGGGACCCAGCGTTTTGTATCGAAATGAAATAAGAAAAGAGGATGAAAAAAAAAGGGATGAAGAGGCGGGGGCCTCTCTGAGGAGGGGGTCATTGATCACGTCCACTTTCACCCGTGGGCTTGTGGGTAATGTCATTCCACCCCACCAGCAATGAAACAGGAGGTTTCTAACTGACTCGGGGGAGTTTCTCGGGGGAGGTGGGGGACACATGAATGTTCGGTGGCGGTTGTTGTTTCTTCTCCTGTGGGCGTGTCCTGACCCCGGAATGGGCGGGGTTCTACCTGTCTTTCAGCTCCTGGGTGACACGTTTGGTGAATCTGCCACAGAGCAGCCCCATCAAGAAGAGTAGCGCCACACCTGCACCGATCACAGTCAGGATGTAGTTCTTGGAGGGTGATGTCATCACCTGCATGGCCAGGTCTGAGAAGCCGTCAGCGAGGGCCACCTGACAGGAAGTGAGGACAGTTTAGTGTCCGTTCATATTAAACAGATGTTCTGCAGGTCTCTCTCTCTCGGTGGTGGTTCCTGCACCTCTTTCTCACAGCCTGAATGGAACATCAACTCCTACCAGCAGCATTTACTGCTTTTATGAAAAGATCAAAATAATATTGAGTATCATATACTCCCTGACGTAGACCCTGAAGGTGTGCCAATATTCTGTCTTGATTAAAAACGACCAGTTGAGGAAGTGTTTTCAGTCGCGTTACTCTATAGTTATTCTATAGACTCCTATATACTGTTATTGGCTAACTATTTTTCATTTCCTTCATCTCCTTTTTACAGATGGGCTTTTATTGTTAGAATCAAGTGAAACTTGACGGGGATGACAGACCCCTGGAGTGTTGTTGCAGACTTGGTACTAGTTAAGATGATGGTAGTTGTAATCTGGTGGTGTCGCCTGATGCAGGCTGGCTATACCACTTGTCAGAAGAGTCACAGAGTCCTGTTCAGTCATTTTCATTTTTCTTTTATTTCCCTCTTTTTTTCTTCCTTTATTCCTCACGTTCTACCAAAGGCCTCGTACATGTACAATAGAACCTGGACTCCAGGATTGATCTGTTTCTGAATCTTTACTTCCTTCTACGTTATCATGCTCCACTGGGAATATTGTCCTCTTGCAAATGTATCATTGGTCATCCTACCATACTATGAGGATTCTGGAACACCCAGCTGGAGGTTCAATAACTCCGTTACAGGATCATGTTTTCAAAGATAAACTTGGAGCAGAAATAAACGTCTACATGGAAACTAATGTCCCAACAGCACCCTCTGCAGGTACAGCAAGGGATGCTCGGAAGGCGCCTGGCCTTTATAGTTCAATACTCTGCTCACAAGAAAGAACTGAATAAATCTGAACTTTTCCGAGTAGAGAAGGAGATAGAAGCGGCAGAATTCAAATCAAAACAAAATATGTTAACTGAAGGATTGAGAAAACTAACAACTTAAATTTGAATATTACTCTTTACTAACAGAAAAGTTGGAATTCATGCTGCTGATGTAAAAAATGATTGTGAATCAGGCGACAAAGCGGGCAGATTATTGGCCAGATATATGAAACATAAACAGTCCAGTTCTATGATTGCTGCTGTACGTGCTCATGATGGCAAACTAGTGACTAAATTCAGAGATATTTATGAAACATTCAAAGATTTCTATAAGGACCTGCACACATCAGACTGTACAGCCAGTGATGGAGAGATGGATTCTTTCCTACAGAACGTACACCTGCCTCAGCTGAACACGACTCAAAAAGAAGCTCTCGACTTCCCAATAACCCGGGAAGAGATGTTGGAGGCAATAAGAGCGTTACCAACGGGCAAACCCCCGGCCAAGATGGCTTTACGGCTGAGTTCTGTAAATGTTATTCAGAAGACCTGCTAAGGAAGAGCTCACAGCCTCATTAGAACAGGCCATCACTGATTGTAAAAGCTACAGTCCCATCAGCCTGATCCAAACCGACTGTAAGAATTTAGCAAACATTTTAAATAGGATATGCCAAAATCAAAGAAAGCTGTCAAGGCATATAAAAGTGAGACTCACTCAATTCAAAACCCTCAATCGCTTCTATTGGACACCATCAAGATTACATTGATTAGGCCTTAGGTCAGAACTCAGAGGGAACATCACTCCGTGCTCTTTGGGAACACCCAAAGACGTTTGGGAACAAGTCCACAATTGTGTAAAGGAAATCACTAGCAATGACTGAGTTCTCTCCAAGGTTCTATGTGCTGGTGACCCATCAGCTGGAAAAGACTGTGACAATGCAGAACTGATTCAAACTTCCATAATGGGGGGTAGACAGATTTTACTGAGGGGGTGGCAAATGACAGAAGCTCCCTCTGGCCAGGAGTGGTTCATAAACCACTTGGAACTTGGAAAGGCAGCCTCATATCAACAACTCTTAGATAGAAAGACTGACGAATGGGAAGATTATATTCAAAATGGGGAAAATAGCATATCTATCTCTCTAAGGATAAATAATGTATCATTCAATATCTGTAAATTTATCTTTAGTATGTCATGCTAACCTAAGAGCCTTCTGTGTGTATTTTATTTTATTATATAATGCTTCTTTTATTATGGATTTGGCGGATTTTTTTATTTATTTATTCCGCTACTTTAAATAGGTTGTCTAGCAGTGTACCTAAACTGAGTACAGCCACGTGGTTTTGTTTTCTCATACGTGATTGGTTGGGTGACATGCATGTCATTATGTCTGTGTTGTGATTGGCTATTGGGCGAGGCTTAACAAGGAACAGATGCTGAGAAAACAAGAGGTGAAAAGAAAGGAGGAGAGAAAAGACTGAAATGCAGTCGCAAGGGTTTTAAACTGTGATTACAAGTTCACGTGCTGTGTACACTAGAGCAGGAGGTCCCAAACTTCTACCAGAATCAGCTTCTGGCCCGAGCCCCCCTTCTGCACCATGTCCTTAAATACCTGTTGATAACACTATGGGAAATATTGAAAGAATCCAATGGGTGTGTACGTGGCCGGTATGTTCTCCTGAAAAGTTCAATATCTAACCAGACTCGGCCTTATACATCTTTACACAAACACTGAGGGTCAGACATGGTCCTCCTCCTCTCCCGATCAGCTACGGAGTGCCTGTTAGTCTGTCCGGTGTCTGGTGTGTTTGTCTGACAAGGGGGAAGAAGCTCTGTGTACCTTGGCGGCATAGCTCCACATATCGATGCGGTCCTGAAGTCTCTTCTTGCACTCCGGCTGCAGGCGAACACGTTTGTCCTGCAGCGCCTCCATCAGACACGACATCTCTGAGGAAACAGAAACGCGTTACCTTGTATTGCTTAGCAGCTATATGGAGGCCATGTGGTTTAGAGACGAGGGAACATTTAACAGCGAGACACTTCATGTCCACTCATAAATTAACAAAACTCACAATGATATACAGCCAACAGGGGCTCCTGACAGGATGAGGCATTAAAATCTACAATGCTGCCTCACACAACAATCTACTAAAGTCCAGTGTTTGAGGGGTGTGTTTGTTTTGGACTCACGGCGCCCCCTGCCGGGTGGGATGGCAGCACAGTGGTGTTTGATGTCCAGAGCGCAGGCTGTGTGGAGGACAGGGTCGACAAAGATGTCGGCCTTACTCTCCTTCAGCATGTTTAACACCTCCTGCAGGTGGAGTAGGACAGATGAAAAGGGACAGCGGGGGGACGAAGAACATGGAGTTTCTTTAAAACCTGTAGGCTTAAAAATGATTCTTTGTACTTGACGGTCGATGGCCAGCGAGGGCAGCAAGGCAGATCTTTACCTTCTTGCATCCTTCGTTTTTAATCTTCAGCAGGTTGACCTTCAGACACTCCTCCACCTGCCCCGTCTGCTCCTGAGCTGCAGCCTCCTCCGGACACAGCCGAGATATCTGAACACACACACACAATAAATATAAGGTGCCACTGTGGATGATTCAAACTAACACATTGTAGTTATTAAAGCGTCATTCACTGATGTTTGAACAACACTGGAGAAATCGATTGTCACGTCTTCAGCTGTTCAACTTCGTTTGATTCCACATCCTGCAGCAACATCATTCATTTGAAATACAATTTAATAAATAAATACCAGCAAAGATTTTGCTCATCGGTCCTCATCATATACAGTTCAACACAGGTGTACGTGCAGAAAAGCAGAAATGTGTGAACCTCTTGTGTGCACTGGATCTGGAGCTGAGGGTCCAGCCTGTAGTCCAGCGCTGACTCTTGCAGGATGACCCGGATCTGATCCTCACAGTCTGAAGACAAACGCTGCGAACACACACGCGAACACAAACACACACACATAATTATACCACTGAAACATTCATCTGTAGTCCAAAACAGTAGCCACACTATGAGAGCCCGGAGAGTCAACCAAAACAGTAGACACACTATGAGCCCGGAGAGTCAACCAAAACAGTAGACACACTATGAGCCCGGAGAGTCAACCAAAACAGTAGACACACTATGAGAGTCAACCAAAACACTTGATACACTAAGAAGACAGTCGTGACTCTGACCTGATCTGCGTATTTGAGTTTGAGGCAGGCGATGACCTGACCCTCCAGCTCATTCTCGGCCGTCGCCTTGTTCAGGATGGGCTGACAGAACTTGGGGATGTCAGCTTTACAGGCCTTCTTCAGCACCGGGTTCAGCCTGTAGTCTGGACAAACAAACAAAAACAAACAGTCATTTCCATCATGCTAACATGTATTTTATTGAAAAACCGTAAAAGACCCTTAGGTGGTGTTTTGATGTTAAAACTTGGATCTGGGTTCTGGCATTTACTTCTTATGGGTTAAGATCTGGTAAATCCAGTATGTCACCTGTGTTCTGGGTGATCTGTCTCTTGGTGATCATCTGTTTGCATTTTGGATCCATCAGTTCACTGTTCTTGTTCTGTTTTAGACACTGAAGAACGTTCTTCCCCTCGGACTCCGTACAGAACCGCTGAAACACACACAGAACAGACACACAGGTTAGATACTCGACCGCAGCGGACAGAGAAGAAGAATGAGTAGGAACCGAGAACCAAAGCACCTAGAGGAGAACCTACAATGATCATGTGACGCTGGTTCTACTGGCCCACCCTGATTACGTGACACTGGTTTCGCTGGCCTACCCTGATCACATGACACTGGTTTCGCTGGCCTACCCTGATCATGTGTTTGCAGACTTTCATCAGCTGATAGTCCAGCTCAGGATCCACCATCTCCGTCTCCTGCAGCTTGAAGATCCTCTGGTGGCAGCGCGGTGTCAGGTGACGCTTGTTCTCCTTCAGGCACTCGATGACCTGCAGGGGGAGAAAACCATCATTAGCAATGGTTTTTCTCTCTTCATGGAGCATCAACAAGATAGTTATGTTTACTGTGGTGTTAACCTGGTGGATCGATGGTGAGAAACACTGACCCCGACTCACTGCAGGTAACTGAACACAACTTAGAAGTGGAATTTGCTCCTGTGTACCATGAACGAGCAGGTCTGTCTGTGTCTGTGTGTGTGTCTGTGTGTGTGTGTGTGTCTGTCCGTGTCTGTCGCTGCCCACCTGTGCATTGCCGAAGGCCACGTTCTGACAGACTTTGTTGATGTCCTGCTTACAAGAGTCGTACAGCTCTGGATCCAGGCGGATGTCCTCCGACTGCAGAGACACAGCGGATTCACATGAAACACAAAGACAGACAATTTTCATCTGACCAAGTGAGTCAAATAAACTCTGACGGTCTTTAAGACACATCTGAAGAGAAGCAAACATCACAATCAGAAGAAGAATCAATAACCATTAGACTTGGACCCAGCTGGAGGATGCTGCCGATAATGTTCATTAATGTTATCAAATTATTGTAGCTTCCTCCCGTCGAGGCATCAAGGATGGATTAAAAACCAACCAAACTTCTACTTCCTGTCTACAGAGCCGCCTCCAAACAGACTCCCGAACAGTCCGGAGCGTTAAAAAGGTTGCAGATGAAAACACTATCTGGTCAAGTGTGTGGACAAACGTCTCACTGCTTCTGGTAAGTTTGACAGGACGAGGAGGCCGAGCAGAAGATGGTGGGATGGTTTTCAGCTGTTCCAGCTGTTGAAACAGCAGATTAATAGTGATGTAGCATATGAGTGATGTGGCCTTTGACTGAGCGGGATGTAGATTTCTTCTTCTATGGTTTCACAGTTCATCTGTGGCTGTACTTCCTGTGTTGTTGAGTCTTTGGGCTAACCAACTGTCTGACCCCCTCCAATTGTGAGTGATTAGACAGTGAACATACCATCTCCACCTCTTCCACCCGCAGCTGTTTACGACACTTGACGGACACTCGCTGCTCCTTGGCGTCCTGCAGTGTGTCGTTCCTCACCGTGGTGCTGAGGCAGATCACCACATCCAGCCTGAACATCAAGAAGACACACACAAAGTTACACACCCAATCTGACGCTAACAGTTCCAGTATCTCTCCCATGTCTGACGTCTTTGTCAAGCCAATATATTGGCAAAGTAATGAGTAAGTCATTTTGCTGGGACAGATGGTGTAATCATCTCTGTACATCTTACTTCTTCTTAATGTTGGGACACAGTTTCAGAACGTCCTCCTTGCAGGCCGTCTTGAACTTGTAGGAGAAACGAAAGTCTTTGATTTGAATCTGCAGGAGAGAAACACAAGTTAGTTATCAGTTCAGAACATAATGAAGCATCCTTATTGGATGACAGGTGAAGGAATGCAGACGTCTGTAAATATAAAAAAGTGTTTTCTTTATATGTCCGATCAGACACGTTTATCTAAAACAAGAGATCATATGTTCATGGATGTGCTCACCAGCTGGAAGTGCGTCACGCCCACCGTACACTTCTCGTTCATCTCCTTCTGGTGCTTGTTCTGAGCCAAACACTCCATCAGATCACCGGAGTCGATCTGATTATCAGCCACCTCCTGAAAGATACACGAACAGAGCGAGAGAGGCAGATTGAAATGAGATTTTAAATCTCAGGCATGAAAGTGTTTTTGTATTAACAAGAAGACGGAGGTCTTACGTGGCAGTGGGCCTGGATGACGGGCTCACAGGCTCGCATCAGCAACGCTTCGATCTGAATATCCTGAGGACACAACGGAGGGCAAGATGATGTTAATACAGCACGAACAGTCTGAGGAGCGTCTCCTGCACGTGTCCTGAACCATTGTGTGTTGCATTATGGGTAGCAGCAGGTGTGGTGTTACCTCGGACTCCAGCTCCGTCAGGTTTCCCACCACGTCTCTGCAATCTGACACCAGATCCTCCAGGTGATCTTGAAGACACTCCAGCTCCTGTCCCGGGTCCGTCTTCTCGCTGCACCACTTCCCCAGGTCGGTCATACAGCATTTCTGAAGCTCGGGGTCCAGCTTCACGTTCAACGCCCTCTGGTGGAGAATCCTCTGCACCTCCACCTTGCAGTCCCTGGAAAGCTGCAGGTGACCATCAGATCCCGTTAGAACAGCTCACTTCTACTCTCACAGAGGCCTTAAAACGATTCTCCACAGTCCCTTTAAGTGATCAACAACAGGATGGAGAAGTGGCCATGCAAACGCTGCAAAAGTTCTTAGAGAGGTCGTAGTATTCTTGCATTTCTTTTCCTTTAGTGTATTATTTCTCATTCTGGTAAAAATAATATGTCTGCAAAGTTCGGATCAGGTTCCTGCTCTAACAGGTGGTCTAGTGAAGCTGCAGGGTGCTGACCAATCAGAGCAGCCTTCAGGAGGCGGGGCCGAAAGGAGAGGGGTGTTTCAGACAGAGGAGCTGCAGCGATCGACAGTGTGAGAAACATCTAATTTTGTAAACCTGAGTGTGAGCAGAATACGACCTCTTTAAAACTACATTTACGGATGATTTTTTTCATGAAGGACAAATCTTGTTTACATACACTATATGGACAAACGCATTGGGCCCCTCCTCTTTGTCAGTGAATTCAGGTGTTTCATTCAGTCCCAGTGCCTCAGGTGTAGAACATCCAGCAGCCATGCAGTCTGCCTTTACAAACATTAGTGAAAGAATGACTGTCTCCCAGTGCAGCAAAGGTCCATAAAGGACTGGTTGGATGAGTTTGACTGGCCCCCCCAGAGCCCCGACCTCAACCCCATTAAACACCTTTGGGATGAACTGGAACAGAGACCTCTCGTTCAACATCAGTGTCTGACCTCACAAATAATCTTCTGGATGAAGGGACAAACATTCCCACAGATGAGCTCCAACATCTTGTAGAATGTCTTCTCAGCAGAGTGGAAGCTGTTCTAGCTACAAAGGACCAACTTCATATTAATGCGTATGAATCTGGAATGGGATGTTATTAAAGCTCCTGGAGGTGTACTGTGGTGTCCCAATACCTTTGTCCATATAGTGGATGTTGGACCTTCACGGTTGTGTTTAAGTGGAGTAACCTTTTAAGGAGGACATGAATTACCTGCTGATGATTCTTCACATCACTTTATTATTCGACAATTTGCTCCCACATGCACCAACATGAGAATCAGCAAACAATTAATATCCAGCCAATCATTAAGACAGGCAGGGCCACCCATCATCATCATCATCATCATTATCATCATCATCATGTACTCACAGTCACACCCTGGTTGTCTGCTTCAGACTCTCCACTGCGGAGCTACGAGAACAACCTCTGGTCAGTGACAACGTTCTCATGTTTACTTTGTTTTCTTCTCATATGTCTGTGGTTACTTGCAAAGTGGGGAAGTGAGATCAGATCACAAGAGGTCACTGGAGACGCTGTTTAATACCCAAGAAGAACAGACACACTTAACGATGTCCACTTGTGATGGGAGGAGTCTGAACAGGTCCCGAGACACTTTGGGTTCTTTTAAGTTGTTCCCCGTCTTTACAAACCTCAGAATCTGCAGCAGGAACCTTTAATGTCCTCAAACAGAGATCACATGGGGAGACTCACCCTCCGTCCCTGTTCCACTGAGCGGTAGGCGTGGCGGTACAGGCAGGAGAAAATGGCGCCAGGCAGCATCATCTCGCTGGTCTCGTTCCAACCGTGCGTGTGGCAGAGACGCGCAGCGTCACCCTGACACTTCCTGTAGAGGATGGGATCCAACCTGGGGAAGCAACACAGGGAGTAAGACAGATTAAAGGCTGTAAACGACCTCCAGTGATGTCACTACAGTCGGAGGAGAAGGAGAAGGAGAAGAACAAGAAGAAGAAAGGTAACGATCAGGAAACAAGGACGAAAAGTAAGAGGAGAACATGAAGAAAAAAGGGAGAAAGGAAGAAGACAAAAGGAGAAGAAGAAGAAGGAGGAAGAGGATGTTTTGCAGGACTTACTTCCAGTCTCTGGCAATGAAGTACTGAAGCTCCAGCAGTCTGTGTTCACAGTCCTCCACCATCTTATCAGTGTAGAGATGTTCCATCAGACAGGACAGGATCCTACAGGATCACCAACACAAGTCTGTTCACATCTAACATGAGGCCCTTCAGTCAGGACTACACTCATGACAAGCTTCTACTGTATTAGAACAGGAGGTCCCGTTACTCTCATCATCTCCCCATCTCAACCTGACAGTACACAGTTGCTGAGGAAGAACCCAACAGAACAAGAAACATCTACGATGAGGTTTGTGGGACTCTGACGACGACTTTAACTTTAACTTCTGATGGGCAGAAATAAAACAGAACCACAAACAGAAGCAGAATTAATAAGGAACCGTGGAGACATGAACACAAGGAGACATGAACACATGGAGACATGAACACAAGGAGACATGAACACAAGGAGACAAGGAGACATGGAGACGTGAACACAAGGAGACATGAAGACATGGAGACATGAACACATGGAGACATGAACACAAGGAGACATGAACACATGGAGACATGAACACAAGGAGACATGAACACAAGGAGACATGAACACATGGAGACATGAACACAAGGAGACATGAACACAAGGAGACATGGAGAAGTGAACACAAGGAGACATGAAGACATGGAGACATGAACACATGGAGACACAGAGACATGGAGACACGAACACAAGGAGACGTGAACACATGGAGACATGAACACAAGGAGACATGGAGAAATGAACACATGGAGACATGAACACCAACACAAGGAGACATGAACACAAGGAGACATGAACACATGAACACAAGGAGACATGAACACATGAACACGTGGAGACCCTCATAAATCATTGAGGTGTCAGCGTGAGACGAGGACTCACATGGGGTCTCCGTTGCGGATGTGTTTGCAGGCGGTCTGGATGACGGACTCGCAGGCTTCGTTCAGCGCCCGGTCGATACGATAGTCGGATCCGGGGTCGGCTTCCTGGATCAGAGTCTGGAGCTGAGGACCCAAACCAGAACACTGTTTACCCTCCCTCCTCTAATCCTCCTTTGATGTTACAGTCGTCGTGGCGTCACAGACTCACCGCCCTCTGACAGTCGGGGGCGATGGCTTCTCCGTCTCCCCGGCCGACCCTCATCAGGCAGTGCAGCGTTCGCCCTTTGCGATGCAGTCCGGAGCAGTGACCTTCGATCTCGCTCCGACAGTGCAGCACGATCTCCGGACTCAGAGAGAAATCCTCCATCAGCATCCGCCTGTAGTCCATCATCTCGCCCTGACACTCGCCGCTGACCACTCGACCTGACACAGACACAGATTAGACGTTAGGCCTCCCGAGAGGAAGCTGTCTCTCCTGTAATTGTGTCTCATTGTGTCTTCGAGACATCAGTAAGATGCCAACGGACGACAGATAATGAGCTAACATGAATTAGTGGGCGAGCTTGAGCTCACCTCGATGCACGCTCGACTCCAGACAGAGCAGTAGGTAGGACAGGCGAGCCTCCCTGGCCCGAGGCAGGTTGGCGTCCACGCTGCAGCGGTACTTCCTCAAGTCTGACTTGCAGGCTTTGGCCAGTGAGTAGCTCACCTTGTAGTCCTGAGCGATCAACTTCTGCCTGGTGGTCAGCGCCTCGCGGCACTGAGGACACATGGACGCTGTCAAGTCTTAATTATCTACTGGACTTTATATTTAATATTCAGCTTCAGCAGATCACAACATGTTTACGTTATTACTGCGGACAGGATGATTTAGAACCAACTCACCCTCTCAGTCATCGACTCCTCGAACTTGTGATTGAAGAGACATTTGTAAACTCGCCCCTCCCCCGCCAACGTCTGGAAGTAAACAATCAAAAGAACAATCGAGCAACATAAAAATGACTTTTTAGATTCACAAACCTGACCGATACTAAAAACAAAAGAAAGTGCATCTTCAACTGGATGCTCACATGTTCACAGAAGCGCTCGCGGTCGTCGCGGCAGGCGAAGTAGAGGTAGCGATCCAGGTGGAAGTCGTCGGACGAAAGCTCCGCGACCCTCATAATGGCCTTCTTACAGTCGTCCTTGATGGGGTGCGCCCCCGGCTGCTCCTCGGCCTCCCGCACCAAACCTTTCTCCAGACAGGCGATCACCTCGCCCTGGGAGTGGACGTCCTGCAGGACGGGAGAACATCACGGAAGTGAATATCAGACAGTTGTTGTCCTGAACGTGTGGAAGGAGATGAGCGGAGTCTCAGAACATGGTCAGTTATAATCTCCAGAGCTCACTGCAACGAGCCGCCGTGACAAATTCACTGTAATGAAACCGTCTCCGCTTTGGCTCACAAACACATCTGCTCCAAGCCTAACGGTGCCGATGTGATATCCCATTACAAGCACGTGTCTAATGAGCTTATGAGGTTTAGCTTCAGCTGAGTGGGAGGAATCACGTTCTGGAGATGGATTCGCTCCGCTCGGAGACGAGCTGCTGTCAAACTAAGAAGATGATTCTCAGCAGAACTCAGCAGACTGGGGAATGTGCATCTGCAGTGCTTCTGAAATCTGGATTCTAAGTGTTAATGTGATAGACAGATGTTTCTGTCCGACCTTCTCTCCGGTGCTGATGCTGCCGCAGCGCAGAGCGTTGATGTCATCGCGGCAGTTGTCCATGAAGCCGCATATAAGCCGGTAGTCGCTGAAGACGATGCTGGTCATCTTGGTGATGTACTGGTTGCACTGGTAGTCGCTGATGTTGCCACGGTGATCCACCAGGCAGGACACCAGGTAGCCTTTCCCCAGCTCCTCTGCAGCACATTCTTTAATCTGAGGGGAGACGTGACAGAGGGTCTGGTGAGGTGAAGATATATAAATATACAGTAAACGTCTGAGTATGTGAGGTCCCACGATGCTTCTGGAGGGAAATTCTTTCTTGACTGTCAGTGTTTTTCTGCTATTTAACTTCTAAAGATCACATCAAGTCCTGCTGACAGCGCTGCGCTCCGAAACGTATCCGTCCCAAAGCCACTAAAGCTCATTACATGTTTCGTCACTCTTTCATGGAGACAGACAGAAACAGCACATCCAGGTTGAATGTCGGAGACTGACCTCTGTGATGGTCGTCCTGCAGACCTCCACAGCCACAGACTCAAACTTTGGATCGGTGGTGAGATTCAGCTTGTAGTTCCACAGCAGCTGGACGGACAGAAGCAAACATCTGGATTACACATCACTCTGCAGGCAGTGACTCATCATCTTACATCATCCCTGAGGCTACAGGCTTCTGGGTCAAAATCAGCTGTTGCTCTTTGTCCGATCGACAAAAAGCAGTAAACATCAAATGCTTGTTACTTTTGATTTAATATTAAATTCCCTGCAACTTGGTGTCTTCTTCAGATTCATTGTGTGACGTAGGTTAACAAGGTGCATGCTGGGAAGTGGTGTTGCAGTAAACACTTACATGGTTGCATTCGGCAGCGATCTCAGTTTCCTGGAAGAGAAAACAAGAAAAGACTTGTTGAGGATCATTCGACACACAGGAACGGACACAAACCCAGATTTCATTGCAAGCTCGTCTTCACTCTAACATTGATTCAGGAAACTATTTTGATTACAAGCTTTGTTAGAATGTCTTCGGTCTCAACTGAGGATGAGGTCCAGTTTGAGCCCGCTGCTTTCTTACAGTTTCTGGAGTCTGTGGCCACCGAGTTATTATCCTGCTCTGCTGCTTTGGCCTGAAGTGACCTGCTGACATCCCGCCTCAGGCAGCAACCCCCCCGCTCCCCCTTTAACTAACGAATACTTTCAAATCACTGCAATGTTTCAGACAGAGGGCTGGACGTGTGTGTTTGAAACATCTCTGCAGATGTCCTGAGATTTCCTGCTGGTTTACCACATGCCAAGAATAGGCTGTGTGTGTGTGTGTGTGTGTGTGTGTGTGTGTGTGTGTGTGTGTGTGTGTGTGTGTGTGTGTGTGTGTGTGTGTGTGTG
>CAAKHC010019098.1:26039-51903 GCA_901007825.1 Macroramphosus scolopax
AAAAAGGTTTTCTAAAGTGTGTGTGTGTGTGTGTGTGTGTGTGTGTGTGTGTGTGTGTGTGTGTGTGTGTGTGTGTGTGTAAGTACAATGCTCTGCACACAGACAGTAAGTGTGATGACGGTCCCGGGTGGGAGGACGAGCAGAGGGTAGACAGATGTTACAGCACAGACTCGGCGGTCAACCCCGGTGAACATAAACAAACATGTGATCCAGGAAGTGTGACCCAGACACGCCCACCACAGCAGACACGCCCACGACCAGGACAGAACACAGTCCGTTTGCTGTTTGTAATTAAACATCTTTATTTCGTAGAGCCACCGTCAGTTTAAGATGGTTAAGATCATCAGCCGACATCGAACATGATCATTCACACCTCGAAGAAGAAGGTCGACTAGGATGTAAACACGGATGTCCTCTGGGTCTTTCTACAACTTTAGCTTTAATAGAATCACTAGGTTTAGATTTAACCCGTTTTAAATCAAAGCCTACTGTTCTGCATCATGGCGAGGCTTTTAGACGCATTGTACAATTCCTCATGTGTTCAGGAGCAGGTTTAGTTCTTCTTAAGTGAAGTGGGTTTGTAAAGCCAGCAAAGGAAAGGTCTCCTGGATGTGTTGCACGACCCTGGTTCTTCATGCTTCCTTCACAGACACTAAAGAAACAACAACACATGGTCTTATAAGAATACTGTGATCATCTTCAACTCCACGTTGATGTGAAGGCCGGTCGTTGTGACCTCCATCCAGTCAAACGCGACGCCAGACTGAACACAATTTGTCCTTGTGTTTACCACATGGACATGTTTACGCAGCCTCCAAACTGGCACCTGAAAGCATCATCCTGTTGTGTAGAATCAACACAGTCGGTTGTCAGAGACAGGACAGTGGATATGAGAGAGAGAGAGAGACAGAGAGAGACAGAGACAGAGACAGAGACAGAGACAGAGACAGAGACAGAGACAGAGAGAGACAGAGACAGAGACAGAGACAGAGAGAGACAGAGAGAGAGAGAGAGACACAGAGAGACAGAGACAGATTTGTTTGTGGACAGGTAGTCCCCCCCCACCACCACCACCATCTTTGCTCTCAGTCCACAAACATCTCATGAGTATTCAGCAGACCACGACGTGACTCATCATCGATCCGTCTCTGCATGTTTCAACAAGACACAACTACTCATTTATTATTAGAAAATTCTGATCTCAAACTTGAACCAGCAAGTTGATGAAACAGTTTCTGAAGTTCTCAGGTGAACCTGCCCCAAACTGTTGGGTCAGCTGTTCGTACTGCTTCTGAGATATTCAGGTTCTCCGTTCCTGCGTGACAAAGCGGGGAAGTGAGTCTCAGTAAATAGCTGCAGCTAAATTAAACTCAATCAGCTCGCCAAAGTTCTGTCCTGGAAAACTGGCTGAACTATAATTGGAAGACAGTGAGAGGGAAGGGATGGAGAGAGAAGAAGAGGTGGGAAGAGGAGAGACTCCTGACAGAAGCCAGTTCCGACACCTTGTGCCAACAGAAGCTGAGAGCAGCCGGGTCTCGAGTTAGGACCCTTCATCCTAATTATTATCCGTTTGTCTCACTCCATCCCGAAATACTGAATCCCTTGAGCACTGACAGACATCTCATATAACAGAGTGATGAAGCTGATGGTCGTTAACATCTGACCTCAAACCTCTTATCTTTGTTTCCTGACGGGTTCCCTGAACAACATTGTTCTCTCCATCCTTCACAGCACACAAATAATCTCCAGAACTTCTCCTGGCCTGAATATTTCTAAATTCTGTGACATTTCCAGGTGTTCTTGTGATGCTGGTTCGGATCTCGTTAAAGGGCCTTGTTCAATGCTGAATGCAGATGAGTCCTGAACCACATTGAAGGACCGCCTCCTCAACTGACGTCATCATCCACACACCATCAAAATGTCAATTTGTAATAAATACATACGGCAGTTGAAAAACAACAATGTGATCTCTGCAACAGGAACAACGTCTGTGTTTATCTTCATACAGAGCGGGAAGTGATATCTGATCACTGAAGGTCAGTGGAGACGCGTGGACACGTTTCTTAAGGTCATGTGTGAACTGTGATCCAATCACTCAGGACGCATCCTAACACCAGGTTGTTTAAGGTCTTACTGAGTCATTAAGTTGTTAAAGGGCCCATATTATGAAAAAAAAATCACTTTTGCTATGATTTGGGGTGTTATCTTGTGTCTCTGGTGCCTCCACACGCATACAAACTTTGAAAAAAAACTACCCATGCAATTTTGAGTGAGATACGGGTTTCTGAATGTATCCTGCCTTCAGTCTCCGGGTGAGCTGTTCAAAATCGGCAGGGTTCGGTAACACGTTGGGCCCAAACATTTATATATTCCCATCCTCCCATCAGAGCAAGTGACCATGTCTCCACCCACCAGGTACAGCAGTCACTTCAAGGAGTCACCATGTCGAAGCGCTATGGAAAGTGTTCTTTTGTTGGCTGTGAAAATGAGCACAAATCAGTTCTTGTCCCAGCCGCAGAGAAGAGCAGCATGGCTTGAATTCATTTTTGAAGGCAAAATCCCTACGTAGATTTAGGTAGTGCTACACCACAACACAGGTGACAGCTGGTAGTTCGCCTAGAATCAAAACAGTGTACGGTAATACGGTTTTTGATCCTGCCAATCGTTTACCAGCTAATCCATGTCCAACGGAGATGTTGTGTTTTAATTTGCAATTCCACATGAACTACCAAAGCAGTGTTTTGCCAAACTAACCAAGTGTCAGTGTTTTGCCACATAGTAGAAGCTAACTGTTATATCCTGAGACAGTTCTATGTCGATAATGAAGCCATAAAAAGTCCTTCAGTAACGTGTGTCTTTATTCCAGCCGGCACTTCAATACAACAACAACATTCGGGTTTCCCATCATGCATTTCACTTCTAGCTACAGCAAGCAGCAAAGACCAGAATATATAACACTAACGCTAACACTAGCTTCTAGCAATCAGCATGGGCTCCACATACAAAACCCTGGTACCCAGTCGATCAATCTTTTCCAAAAAATTCTGTGTGAACAAAATAAAAGTTGTCAGTTTTAAAGAGCCTGAAATATAAACCACAATGCTTTGTTTACTCTATCATGGTTTAGCACACACAACGAAGTGTGATTATAATACAAAGCTTTGTTTTTTAAATGTTTACATTTTTAGAATTTTTAAAGAATTCAACCTCTGTAATGATGCTGCATGTTGCACACTTGGTATTCATTCTCTAAAATCACCTTGAATTAGACAATCAAAGCCAACAACTCTCAAATTCATCCCATATGTGTTCAGCACATCTTGACTGATTTCCGTGCACTCATAATGATCATAGAGCATTCAAGATTCATTATTTCATGAAGCTGGTTAGAATGGAGTTCAATGCTGAAAAGAGCAGGTGACCCCAAACTTTTCAACGGTAGTGTATGTTTGAGACTAGAGCGGAGCACTCTCCCCGTTACCATGGTAATAGTTAATGAGTGGGCGTTGACAAATGAGCAGCAGCTCATGAATATGAAATGAGCAGCAAGAAACAGCGCACTCGGACAGGGACACAGACAGAGGGTAGCAGTAGGCAAGAATCTTTTCCAAAAAGCTATTTCGAGCAAACAACTTCAAGACCTGTTTTCTGGAACTCATTGACCCTTCTTCTTCTTCTTCTTTCGTGTGTCATCATCAGATAGCCACTTCAGTAGTGTACAGCCACGCCCTCGTCTCTGGTCCCACATCGAAGAGGCCGGGAGTCTCATAGACCCATTTTAACTTGTTGAAAAAGGTCATAATATGTCCCCTTTAAATCCAGCCTTCTTTCCTCTCAAACTAAACATGATTTTAAACATCAATGCTGTGATGCATCTTACGGCTGGATCACCGAGCACTCTGAGCTCTCAGCCTAAACCAACTCAAACACTGGATGATGCTGAGAGGACACAAAAGGTTGTTGCTTGGCAACCAGGAACAATTCTTCTCTCCTGTCTTTGTTCAGGATGAGGCCTGTTGAAGGTGAATCAGATGCCGAAATGTGTCTAACAATTAATATTGAAAACGGAGACTGAGAAACTTCACCGTTTTAGACAGCAGCGATGGGAGATCTCATGTTGGTGCAGCCCCTTTTACACTCCCAAAATCTCTTCTGTCCGATTCTTGACTGTTTGCATTTCTGAGCTCATTTTCCTCATTATCAGTGACAGTGGTTCTTCACTGAACTGTCACAGTAAGTGAACAGCTTCTGTACAAAGTTGGACGACCGACATCAAACTCACAGAGCACGTTTGGGTTGAACTCCGCCTGTGAGCCTCCGTAGACAGTCAGAGGATGATGACCATCAGGTAATAATACTTCCTGGTTATTTATAAAAGTGTAGTCGCCGACACACAGCAGTTAAAGATACTCAGTGTCTTTAACAAAGAGGCCTCAGCCGGCAGGACGAGGCAGAAACAGACAAGGCAGAAGTCTTCAATCTCCAGCGCCGCCTCCCTCTGGACACCACGTACCCAAAACCACAGCCACCAGCAGGACTGACAGTGGGCAGCCTGAAGACACACAAAAATGCTACGAGTCTAAAAGCAGCTCAGCGTCTCACCCTCGATGAGAGGGAGAGAGAGAGAGAGAGGAGTGTCAGTATAGATGGTCGGGGCCTTCGCACTGGGTATAAGGGGCGTATACTACCACTCAAGGTGGCATAGCGAGACAAGATGTCACACCAGCGATGCGTTCATGTCATACCACAAAAAAATAAGCTGGAAGGGAAGCTGTGAAAGTCAGAATCCCGTTGAAATGGTGCAAATAATCTTATGGCGGCTCGACATGAAGTTTCTTATCACAGGGAGGAATTGTAACAATTAATCTTGGACATGAGATCTAATCTCATTTTGCTGCAAACATCGACACATCAAGTGGCGTCACTTCTCTTGTAAACTGTCCCACTGATGTCGTTAACACCGGCGTTGCCATGTGTGTTTGAAGCGGTGAGAAAACGTCCGCAACGAATAGGAGGCGTCTCAACCGATGAACAATAGAATATCAATACGAGTAAGAAGGAGGAACATCTGTCACCATTAACACTCAACACTGAAAAACAAACAAGATCTGATATCAAAGTTCTCTTTCTCATTTCAGTCGTCACCCAAGACTTCAATCTCAGCGGCATTACAAATGTCAATTGAAGATCAGGTGCAGCTGCAGCCGAGACGACTCTGATGCATCACCCGCCACCATGTCCGAACCTTTAAACTTCAGTGACATTTATTTCCTGATAATATATTAAATATCAGACAGGAAGCAGCCAAGCGTGTTCGTCTCCAAACAAAATGTGACCTCAGGTGCTTTGTGCAGGGCTGCAGATTCGCCTGTTGATAGTTTTACATCTTGTCGTCTTCCTCCGGCAGCTCCTTGTTTCCAGCTAAAAGAACATTTCATGAGGACGTCCACCGCCAGAGAAGACCATGCCTGCCGTGTGGTTGTGAGTAAGTAGATAATAGGTACAAACAACCACTTGTCTTAGCTGCTGTAAGCTCCTGTTGTGGCGTATAAAGAGCTCTCAGTGTGCTGCAGTTCCTCCTGCTGCTGACAAGCAGCTAACAAGCTTAAAGAAGCAAGTGAGCAGTCAGACGCCACCCGGCCAGCCGCCATAGTGCTGAGACAATCTCGCAGGAGGTCACAGGAGTGACGTGTAAATCTAAGTTTCAATCTCAGGCACGAGGGAAGCCTCTTCTGTGGCTCTTCCCCAAAGGAGGACAGAGGGTTTTATAAATAAAACTGAATTAATCCTCTGCACTTAAGAAAAACACAGTTACACAGACGCTGGGAAATCATCTGGTTTAAATAGTTAAGTCTGAGAATAGATTTATTTAACTGGTATATGAATCATGTACTGTTTTTCGAACAAAAAGAGACATTTCAATGACTCCTCGTTGGGAGATATTTTCATTGAATGATGAAAAAGAAAACAACAACAGTACTTATTAGCTGAAGACTTAATGTGGCTGTTTATTCTGCCTCTGGGTGTTTTTGTAGGCTTTATAGTGTATGTATTCATTTATCAAGCCATTTTGTTCACTAGTATTGAAGAAGAAAGTTGAATCATTTCATCTTCAGGGGATTTAACTTATTGTCAAGACAACGTTCGCGACCCGAAACCCTTCTCATGCTGCTGTTTCCCCGGGCTCATGTGTCAACCTCTCCCGGAGGAATTGAGCCTCCAGATGGATTATTATCGTCCTGTCTGGACTGGCTTAAAACCAGTTACAAACAATGTATGGAGCAGCAGTTATCAGTTACAATCTACGAGAACTTAAATTAATAAACCTTGTAAAGGTTTGCTATCTGCACTAACATCGATTTGCTATAATTGCTGGCAGAGACAAATGTATCCACATTCATATTAGCTGAACTGGTTTACTTAGCAGTTTTAAACATATTAGTTGACGCGTGACACACGCACGGTGTCAAATTATGTGGCCAGTGTTACCAACAAAGCTAGCTAGCTCTTATAGATACACGTCGTCATAGTATAGCCGTAACAACTCCGAACTGTGCTGCTAGTCTGCCTGGTTATGATGTTCACAGTTCAAATGTAATGCCTGTTAAACTAGATGAACATAAGTTTAGGTTAGTCAGTTAACAGCATCCTTCTGGGGAATTCGGCTTACAAGTCTTCCACACAGCAACATCTATTCCGGAGTAGCAGGATTGTTATTTTTTCTGTCGGGTAACGCTGCACTGTCTAACGGTCAATTCAGGAGTGACGTCAAATATGTTGAATAAGTGGCTAGAATATTGAAAAACTCGCCAGTCGTAAAGGCAGTAAGAACCCTTTGTGTTATTGCACCATGCCGAAATCAACAGAGAACAACAACATCGCAAAAATGTGTTAAACCATGCTTCGAGTCCATGTCATGTTGACGGTGATATCAGGGAGCAAAAATTGCAAAATCTTTGAACCGCTTTCCGCTTGGCGTTCTCTCAATACGATGGCTAGCAGCTGGCTAACGGTGGCAGCTAACGTTAGCTGGTTTGCCCACACCCTGCTTCTCTCCCTGCACCCATACCGTCGCCTCCTTACCTCTTTCTTGTCCTGGAGACACTCCAGCACCGCCAGGTTGTTGTTCCAGGAATGTTTAGGGCAGAGCCGGGTCAGGTCGTCCCTGCACACCGCCTCCTCAGCCAACTTCCAGCCGGTAGTGCGCCTCCGAGGTAGCGAGGCCCCGAGAGCCTGGTTCCTCTCGGCGGCTCCCGCGTTCACCACAGCCGGTCCCGCACCCCCCAGCTGGTTCTGTTGGTTGTCAGTATTAGCTCCGTGTTTGCCGACAACATTGTTGTCCCCTCGATTTGGATTCACGAGCGCTGAGAGGACCACCAGAAGCAGGAGAAGAGGAACACGTATACAGTCCGCCATCTTCACAGAGCCAGTCAGCCTGCTGCTGCGTTCAGGGGAGATCGGACATTTAGCCGTGGCCGTAAAATTGCACACTTCTTTTTTTGTGGGCGGATTAAGAATAAGTGATGAGTTCAGGCACCTAGTGATCCAATCAAAGAAAACGTCCTTACATTGTTTGTCGTTTTAATTGCAAAAGTGATAGAATAAAAATATACAGTAATGATGATAGTGGCTACCTTGACAAATAATATCTCAAAAATCCCAGGGATAGCTCTGTATGTTCCTTGTTTTAACGTGTCTGCAGTATTGACGTTTTTGCCCCATACTAACTGATCTATAATATATTATAATATAATAGACATTACTTTGTGCCAAATCAGTCTCTAGATGATTTCCCCTCATTCCAAGTTCTGTTCAATTTAACAGAAAGAAAAGAAATACTGAGAAGGGATGAGAGGAATGTGTCATTGGGCCTTTACTTGAACACAAACATCAGACAGATCAGTGTGTGCATTTTAACACACAATGTACTTTTGATTATCAAACTCAGAACATACCTTTCCCCAAAAGTCTGTTTATGATAATATATCAAGAAATCACATTTTCAATTAAACATAATATTGACAATAAAAGAAGCTCCCAATTATTAATATTCTTCCTTTAATCCATCTTGAAGATATGAATTCATTTTCTAATGGAAAGGGAACATTAATGTACAAGGGCTTTTAAATGTAACTTGTTATTGTTAAAGAGCCGCTACAGTCATGTGCTACAGTCATGTGCCCAGTCATGTGCCCTCAATAATAAAACATGTTTGACATATGACCCCCCCCCCCCCCCCCAAACATCATTCATATCATCAGAGCGCTCGCCAACACCTGAGTGATAGAGTTGATTCATCTGTGAAGAGAAAGTTTCTCCAGAGAAAATGTGCATCTATCCGTTGAAGTCTGTTGACAGCAGTCAGGTCGACGACCCTGTGGGGAGGACGGGGACGTAAGCCGATTGGCCCTGTGGTGCGAAAGTGCTGGAAACTCCTCCTAAGGTAGCTTATCGTTGAAAGGTGAACATGTACAGCTGCAACAAGCCGACGTCCCTGTTATTTGTGACGTGTTTGTCATTGTGAATTGACCTTCTATTGACATGTACATTAAGGAACACGTGTGTAGTGACCACAGAAGATGACAAAAGATGGATTATGAGAAACGCTGGCTAACAGTGACAGAAACACAACTGGCTGCAGAAGTAAGATCTCTGAGAACACAACCAATCTTTGGGGAAGATTCTAGAAGCAGACACTTCTAGACTTTCTAGGTCTGCCCTTCAGTCATGTTTGTAGTTGTGACTCTTAACCTCTACCTTAGAGCCAGAAGGGTCTTGAGGTCAAACACCAGCACACAACTTTGAGTTAAAGATAATGCATCATTTTTATTAAGCCGTACAAAAACGAAGGAGTTGAAAATGTACATATGTACAAAGTCCTATTGAAAGAAAGAAAGTGACGTTTCCAGCAGAGTCGTTGATGGCACAGCAGGACTTCCTGTTTGGGAGGCGTGACCATTAAAATCTCAATAAATGTAACATAAAGAAATGGATAAGAGAGACAATGAAGGTCTTGGTGTTTCTTTTTTCCCTTTGTTGGACTGCTGAGCTCATTGTGGAGGAAAGTCTGGCATCTTCAGCTGACCTGAACAAATCCTTTCAGAACTGTTTTATTTTGGTGTCAACAAATCGTTTACATTTAAACCTGCTGACCGTTCTCTGCTGCTAATTCAAGAAATGATGAAACTCTTTATCTCTCTGTCAACATGGTTCTGCAAAAATATAGTTTGATACCTGCAAACACAATCGATGTCTGAAACCAGGGTATTCAATAAGTTCCTGAACTACGACGCAGAGTCTTGTGTTGCGTCCCTGAGATTCAATCACAGCTTTCAGGTTTCTCATCATCAATCAAAGTGATGAAATGATCTGTGTTGTACAACATTTAACAATATAATCAGAAGGTCCTTTAGGTTTCCTGGTTTCGCCAGATTAAAAGGCACCAGACGATCCGAACAGCTGACCTCCCCAACTGCGCAGGTCAAAGGTCACCAGGTAAAAAGACTGAAGACAATTCAGATGAGTTTGAAAGACTCCTCCAGCCCGTCACTCCTCGTCAGTTGTTTGGTGCGAGTAAACGTACCTGCCAAAGATTAGCAGCATTTTAACAGCGTCTGTGTTGTTCCTTTGTGCTCTGGGATCCTTCACTCCCACCTGTAGAGCTTCAGCATCTTCTCGGTGAGCGAGGCCAGGAAGTGCTCGCCATTCACAGAGAACGGGCTGATGTCCAACACCGGGAGGTCGGCCGGAAGCTTCTGGAGAAGAGAACCGCTGCCAGCGTCCCAAACCTGAAGAAGGAATGGGGGGCGAGAGAGAGAGCGATGTTTTTGAGGCACAGTTTCTGTTCCAGAGTGAATCACAAAGTGTTTTTACTCCCCGATGAGGACCAATAAAGTACTTCTGATCCCAAAATAACAAGTGGAGAGCGAAGAGGAAGAAGAGTGTAAGGAAGGGTAGAGGGGAGGTAGAGAAAGATGAAAAGAAGGTTGAAGAGGAGAACAAAAAGTGAATAGAAGGAAAGTGAAAGAAACAC
This sequence comes from Macroramphosus scolopax, assembly GCA_901007825.1. Lineage (NCBI taxonomy): Eukaryota > Metazoa > Chordata > Actinopteri > Syngnathiformes > Centriscidae > Macroramphosus > Macroramphosus scolopax. The sequence goes on from CAAKHC010019098.1 coordinate 36,073, forward strand.
ATTTCAAGCAAAGTAAAGGCGGCAAAAACAAAACGTTCTTGGCAGAGAAAATACTTTTGGTAACTTTTTATGGTGTCACTAAGAAACCTAAGCAGGAACAAATGAGAGTGTCTGGGAACCTGACACACACACAACTGACCATGGTGGAGTTGGAGGCCTCGTCTCCGGCACAGACAAGCGTCCCGCCTCCGTTGGGACTCCTGAAGACGGCGTTCTTGGTGAGCAGTTTGCAGGACGAGCCGGCGCTGAACGTCTGCACCGGCGAGCAGGAGCAGCTGGGCAGCTGACTGGAGTCCTGCTGAGGCGTCCGGTTCAGAGCCATGAGGACGCAGCGCAGGGACGGGTTGGAGCGTCCTGCAGGAGTCATTTAGAAAACATCACTCAAACTGCACTGACCCCGACCTTATAGATGAGTCTTTACAGCAGATAATGACATCATAACTGTTGTGGTGTCTCAGCTGAGGTAAGAGGCTGCTTGCAGTGACTGACACGCCACACTACATTGTTTAAAATGAAAGTATTTACTGGCTCCACTGAAAACAAAGAAGCCGCTGAAAGTCAGGGTCCACTAAAGAGAACATGTGTCAGTGTCAAGGTAGTGTGGGACGCCGCCGGTCGGAAACAGTGGCATTGTTCTCACCTGGCCGGTAGGTCACCAGGCAGTGTCTGCTCTCCGTCTCCACCTGAATATCGGTGCAGCCAGCGTTCTCCAGCGGAAGGAGGTGTGGCCTGTAGGTGGTCTCGTTGACCTGCTCCCAGAAACAGCCGCCCTCTAAAGAGCCGGCGATCAGCCCTCCGCAGGGGAAGGAGCTGGACGCTGCCCGTGGTACGTAGCAGAGGGACGCCACTGGACACCTGGGAAACATCAGAAATGAAGTTAAAAGAATCAGCGTGCAGGATTTCACTCTACAAGTGTTCAGGAGACACTAAAGTGGCCTTGTGTGTGTCTCTGTGTGTGTCTCTGTGTGTACCTGGAGCGGAGCGGCTGCAGCTCCTGGACATGTGCGCTTGTGTCTCTGGTGTCGTAGACGAGCACTGAGCCATTGCTCAGGCCTGCGTAGATGTAGTTACTGTTGTCCAAACACCAGCAGCAGCTCCACACTGGTTTACCTGCATTATATGTCTGAACCACCGTGTTGGTGAGGAGACTGAAACACACACAATTACACAGCTATATCACACATCGTTTCATATCATTTATTAATTGTGCATTTTAAGGAAACCCTGAGCAGCTTCCATCATGTTCCTGCACACAGCAGGAGGAACATTCAAGCTCCTACAAGTGCATTCAGATAGAGATACATCCTGTTTCAAATGCTGCAGGGGCATTAGTGGATGGATGTCTGAACACACCGCCAACACTGTGTGTGTCTGTCTGTCTGTCTGTCTGTGTGTGTGTGTGTGTGTGTACCTGGTGAGTTTGACAGTGTTGTCCAGGGCAGCAGACAGCAGCAGACTGTCGTTCTGTCGGTTGAAGGACAGACCTCGGATCTGTTTAGTGTGAATGGCAACATATTGACTGGCCTTCATGTTCACCACACTCACCTTCTTCACCCCACAACCTGACAGATGAGGCACAACACAAACATTCTATGTGAGATTGTGAGTCCAACAACAAGTGGCAAAGTGCTGCTGAAACGCGGTATCCGATGTATTACTTAATATATAATTATAGATATACAGTGGCTTCTATTGACGATGTAACAGATCAATAAGTACAAATCGGTGTCGCCATTACAGAGTCTGTCCACCAGAGGGCTCTGTAGGTTCATTAATGACTGTAAAGTGTATTCTGGTCACACAAAAAGAATATAATAAATAAGTCCAAGGGGAATCCGTGTTGTACATCACTATGTTCAATTAGTTAAAAATAATTTGGTTTCCTGAACGTATGCGCCAGAGAACGATGGTGTTTTAGGTTCATCTTTTGGAGAGCGTGAATGTGCTCGGACAGTTTCATAGCTGGCTGTCAAGAGATTCACAGCGCTGGACGTGCTGCTAGCAGGTAAACAGACAGGAAGGAGTCTCACCGGGCACTAGCGTGGCATGAGGCGAAGGCTGCGAGGCCAACAGGCAGCTCAGAGGCTCACAGTAGGACAGAACTCTACAGCCTCCAGCCTGAGACACCAGCACCGCCTTGGAGAAGCTGTACTGCAGCGTCCTGGAGCCGTCTGCCCTCTGAGACAGACCCAGGGCGAGCAGGGACGACGTCGAAGACAAGGAGGAAGAAGAGGAGGGAGCTGAGCTTCTTCCGGTTTGGGCCATCAGAGCCTTCCGCTCCTACACAAACAGGCAGACAAGAGACAAGAGGGACGATTTACCAGGGAAGAGGAGAATAGATTGGTCCTCCAACATTAACTGGATGTCTACGGAGGCTCAAATGTGACCGTTGAAAATTCAATAAACAAAATTTTCAGTGAAATTTCAGAGTGACAGAAACGGTTGCCATGGATACCTGCAGCTCTTGCTGTGCTTGGCCATACTTGATGGTGGCGACCTGCAGTTTTAGTTTGTACTGAGCTGATTCCAGTTCAGCCTTCCTCCTCAGACACTGCTCCTGCTCCAGAGACCTACGCACACGCACACACATCGATCAAACCTAAACTGTGAAGTTGGCCCACATGAGTTTAGGGATATACGGGCAGTAAATATTAGCATTTCCAGCCTACAGACTCAAACTGCTACGTATCAGCTGATCTTAACACATGACTCGAGCATCCTCAGATTTGGTGTGTTGGCAGTGAGGAAGCTGAGAAGACTCACTTCTTCAGGCTCTCCTGCTCGGAGTTGTCCAGCGCTCTGAGCTTTCGAGCGTAAAGCAGAATGATGTCTGAACGCTTCGCTTTCTTGTTGCACTGCAGAGGAATGAAAGAACGGTTAGGTTGCCGAGTCCAGACGAGACGCGCAGATGTACCACAGTGACCTTGCTGACCTGTGGACATTTAGCAGAGGTACCCTGAGCTTTCAACCAGCGCTGGATGCAGGTGAAGCCAAAGAGGTGTCCGCAGCGCAAAGCTGCGAGCCGATGTTCGCCTGCTGTCGTCCACGACTCAAAGCAGATGGTGCAGGTGTCACCTTCGCCCTCCTCGCTCTGTGACGCCTGGAGCGAAGCAGAGGCCGCAGGGACTGACTGAAAGGTGGAGATGACGGCAATTAATGTCATTGTTTGAAGTTTGGCTGCTTATGACCTCATCTCTTCGGCCAAAATAGTTTATTATTTCTGTGATGCGGAAAAAACGAACAGAAACAGAACTTGATAATAAAAATGGAATCAGCGGTAAAACGGAGCAGTTTGGCTCTTTGGGGGGCGACAGACAAACACACACTTTCACTGACTTCTTATTGATTTCACAAAGACAAACATGGTCAGTCAAAGCTCAGGTGGTATTGATGTCGTTTCCAATCCAAAAATAATCAGTTTACCGTAGAAGACAAAGAAAACATCAAATCCTCACATTCCAGGAGCAAATAAAAGAATTTAACTGTCATTATTACAATTATTACTTTAACCACTCATTTGTACTGAAGCTAATAGAAATTATTGTTCCAACAAATCTGCAAAGGGAGACAGTTTAGGTTTTGGTCAACAGCTCTGAGGAACTGAGAGGCAGAGATGGAAAGTTACCTGGACGACCTGAACTTCAACTTCTGTTCTCTCCGCGTCTGCAGCTGAACTGAAGTCTGTACACAGAGAAACAGAATTGCAGGTGGATCTTCATTATAAAACCCTGAAACTGTAAAACGCCTGAAGGTCATTTAGAACCTGATTGAGTGGATTTTGGTTGGACTCACTGGTTGAGCCGGTTTCCTGTGCTTGTGTGTGTTGGATGGAGGTGTTGAGGTGAGGGTTGGTAGAAGGGGTAGGGCCAGGCTGCCCTGCAGCAGTCGGGCCTCCTTCATCCCCCTCCCGCCCCTCTTCCTCCTCCTCAGACTCGCTGACCTCAGTGGTGCTGCCGGACTCTGGTTGGGCCACGCTGGCAGCTGGCGCTCGGAGCAGAAAGTCTGGGAAGCCTCTGGAGGGCGCTGCGGTCTGGCTGGGGTAGTGCACCCTGAGGCCCTGCCTGGAGGAGCAGACATACACAGGTTGAACATCACCAGCTGAACAACGCACTATCAATGTTCAGGGAGCAGCCAGTTACATGTGTATGTGATTGTGTACATCACTACATGTGGTCAAATATAAACTACCTTGCCAAGGTTGATTAATGAACTTTCAGTCACCAGCGAGGAGTCTGGGCTCTGTGACCCTTTGTGATGAACGTTTTTTACTGAGGGGTCACAAACTCAGATTCCTAAGTACAGGAGGTTCATTGCGTGTAAATTCCATCATGCATTAATGCCACGTACCTGAGTCGCCTCCGCATGGGCGCCCTCTGAGATGCCGACTGTGTGGTTGCAGCGGCGCTGCCCACCGCCCTCTGACTGAACGCCCAGGTGGCAGGAAGCCTGGGCTGTACATGAACTGCTGCCTGTGGTCCTTCACTGTCATCATCGTCCTCATCCACTTCGGTGCTGCTGCCAGAGTCTGAAATGACAAGAGGTGGGTTGGCATCCTCGACATGGCCTGCAGCAGTAGCTACGTCTGGCTGCGTGCTGCCTCCCCTCTGCGACTCCACGGGGGAGTCGATCTCCATGGCCTCCATCTGCACATCAGGAAAACACAGGTCAGACAATGTCCTGCCATTATGGCTGTAGACCGGTTCATATCTATCTGTCAGTTAAATAAAAACCTACAGTTAGTAGCCTTGAAAGACAATGAACCAGCAACTAATTGCATAATCGATATTGTATTTGTTTCTAATTACCACATCTGACAGCTAACAGTTAACTTACACACTTACACGTTATTTGTTAACGTTCCACTTTATGTACAGTTCTGGAGGTATTTTGTTCCTTTGGTTTTGTTCTGTCTATTTCTCCCTCCCTCTGTCATTCTCTACAGGCCTGAGTTCACCAATCATCTGCTAACCACCCCAACCACCCCAATCATCTGCTAACCACCCCAATCATCTCCTAACCATCTCATCTGCTGCTGATCAGAGCCATTGCCTGTGGCCTCCGCCCACTGTGGCTCCATTCCTCAGCTGCTGATTTTCTGGCTCCGCCTCCACCAATCCTGTTCCTCTGCTGCCTATAAATGGCTGTCTCTAATATTGATCATTCTCTTTCACCTGCACAGCAGCTTTACACAGATCATAATCAAGACTGTCAACAAGAGGCAAGGACGCAATTATGTGTTGTGCTCTACCAGTTAACTTGCACTGTAGTAAGGCAGACCAGTCCTGCTTTGGCCAATTTAACATGACCGCAAGGCGTTCAAATTTTGAAAAAATGCGTCTGAGCTCTCTGCTCAGACGCATTTTAAGCTTCACCCCATCTAATGACCCTGTCGGTGTTGGTGAGAAGGACATAGCCTCCCTCTTTGGCCAGACTGACAGTGACCCCTCCGTCTCCAACGTTTCAGGGGGGGGCTGCACCAGACAGCTCCACCACAGGAGAGGGGGCCAAAACACCTTGATGCACTAAATTCGCCAACACTAAAGGTTCAATGTCTTGTTTGTTTTTAAGTTTGCCAAGATCTACAGTGCTTTACCAGTATCAAGTTCAACAAAATATTTGCCTCCCACAATGCTCAGCGATCCCTGACGAGCCCCCAATTATGTTACGAACCCAAGTTGGTCTAGGGTTAAGGGCGAGTAAAACTTACTAGCAGATCACACTAGTTAAGGGGTGGTTGCCACTTTTGTATTTATTCCCACGGGATAGGGTAGGTAGGCAGGCATGCTTTTGTTTTCTTGTTTAGGTAGGTTTCTGTGTTTCCGCTAGCTGCTTACGTTTTTTTATTTTGGCAACATCCAGGTCCCCTGGCAGTGGTCTCTTTGTGTTGAAGGATTGTAAATAACTTGTATCTAAACGTAGAGTAAAAGCACCCAGCACCTTTTTACTCTCTAAACCTGTCTTGTCTCTTTTATTTTTGCCTCACCAATGCTCAGCATCCCTCTGGTTCATGGTGGGGTATGCTTATGTTACTAGCCTTTAACCCTAGACCAACTTGGGTTCGTAACATTATTAATACAAGGTTTCAGATTCTGATTACACAACCTGCATGCTTTCATAACAGGTGAGTTAGCTTCCGTTCTCTAACACAGTGAAACGTTATTCAGCTGAGATACAAAACTTAAATATCATTGGTAGTGTATAAACTGGTAAGTGGTAGTGAATACACTCGGGTATGGGTCATCCGCCACAGGTGGTGTGTTCTTCGGCCTCGCGCCGTACTAGAGACCGAGGACTTCGAGGCCTCCAAACAACAAACAAGCTAACAGTTGTCTCCTTAAGATCCGTTAACATTTGGGTCAAGTTGGTTTTCTTTGTAGCTTATTAGCATTAGAATAAAGTTACGGAATAACTGACAAACGTAAAATATATGGATTTCCTAACCGTTTTCAGGTCACCTGGTAACCATGGATGGTTGAGCTAAAGCTAGCAACTGAGAGGCTGTGAGGCTATCGATCAGCTCAATTAACGTTGGCCATAAACTACGTTTTTATCGGTATAGCCACTGTCACTATTGATTACGTGACATGGAATGGGGTGATTTTGCTCGCTGGACCGCATAAGTTGGTCAGCTAACCGAGTTGGCACCGCTCGGGTTGCGCCAGCAGCGAGGAGCAACCCGCTAACTAAACTTACCTGACGGGAAGTGAAGATTCAACAGCAGTCGAAGCCTCTCCCCAGGATTAAACGATGACACCACATGGCTCTACAACGAAAAAAACAGAGCAGACGTCTCGTTGTTGTGGGTTTATTTCCAGTTTACACCGAAGTGTTGATTCAGTCAACACTACAGTCAGGGCTCGAATCTCCCGGCGCCAGTCCGCTCTTCCCGCCCCATCCTGCTGCTACGTCACTGCCAAAGATCGTATGTTGACAAGAAGAATCACACGCCGTGATTACCAAAGATCGTAGTGACGTCAGCTCAAATCCAAATTTGGAAACAATGTCGAGTCGAGCTGCACACGGTGACATCGTGCTTTATGTCAATCATCATCAGTAGATGACAGCAAAGATGAAAATCGTAAAAACCCGTTTTAACATGTTAACTGTGATGTTATCTCCCTGTTTCATTGGTCTTAATGTTAGAAAGTGACTAAAACTTGATTGTTTTTTGAAATATTTCTCGTTACACCGCCACTCATGTTGCATCAATCACTGCATTAATCACAGACAGATTCAGTTTCCATTGTAACATACAACATTAAGGATAGATGATAAAGAAAGGAAACCAAAATACCATCTTACCATGTAACATGTTTTTTAAAGTTCCCCTCCAAAGAAAATACAAAATGTTAACCTTGTTAATGTGTCCTTGTGGTGTTTTTCATATGCAGCAAGACATATCAGGAGATAAGTATATAGTGAGAACAATGAATGAGAGTTTACACTTTGAAACTGAAAATCAGTCTTAAACTGAGATTCAGACAGGAGATATTTCATACATCACACATCGAAGGACCAAATCCCAATGCTTTCCATCATTATTAGCATGCTAAGATGGAGTGTTGTTGAGCACTAACTCATCTCTCCATTGATTTTCGTGAAGGTGCCGCAGAGTCAATTCAGTCTGCTTGTATAACAAAATGCTTGAAAGCAGCTGTGCGGTGTGATGCACAACTACAGGGTCAAGAACCAGGAACTGAGGTTGGGTTCACATCTTAATAGATCTCCTGTCAGGAAGGGACATTGTTTAAGTTACCTGATCGCTTCTGTTTGCTATCACAAACGTCAAACTCAAAGAATCCAGAAGCTTAATAGAACGTCTTGGAAATATTGTTGTAATACAGTCATTAACAAAGCAAAAACTCAGTCGAGGTTACTTTGATTGATGAGCGGATTTGAAGATTAGTGTAGAGGAAATCTTATAAATTCCCTGAGTGAGGAAAACAGAAGTCTACAGCGTTTAACAAATTGTGATGCTTTATTACAGGATTAATTACTTCAAACTACAGCATGCTTTAACACACAAACAGAGTCACAACAATACTGATCGGCCGAACAGGGTCAGAGCTCTTCTCACACGGAACAATGAGGAACCAGGTCTTTTATACCCGTTGTTCACACTTCAGTTCATGCTGGTGGTATCGCTTTACATCATTGAATTTCAACTTTCCCCCCACAATTAGCGCATTCTAAAATAGAAAAGTACCTTAACCCGAGATAATATAAATATGTCTGCCCCAAAATATAAAGGGGTTCTTCCCTGGCCATCGTTACACCTCTCCAAAAAGTTTGTGAAATTCAGCAAAGTAGCTTTTGTGTCCTGTTGACAGACAGGCACTCGGAGAGCAAAGACCTTTACCGAACTTTGTGTAAAAAAAAAGCTTCTCTTCGCTATTTCAAAGAAATCTGCCCCAAAACTGAATCGGTTCTTCGTGGGCCCAAATTGCACCCCTCCAACAAGTTTGGTGAAATTTGTCTATGCCGACGCCGGGCACAAACAGAAGCTCGAGGTAATGAAGGAAAAGATGTGGAGGTACATCAAAGACCTTTTAAAGGAATGAATGGATTTTCTTTCAGAGAAAAATTCTAAATATATAATCTGGATGAGCAGGAGTGAGTTGTCAGGGATTAAAACGATGCAAGGAACATGAGTTGATTGACAGTTTGATGGTATTAAGAGTCTTCAGGGTTTTTAATCTCCTTGGTAAAAGCTTGTGGATAAGACAGCTATTTGCTGCTCATGTAGGAACAGAGGATTTATAATGTAGTGAAAGTCTGATGTTACATGGCTGGTTACTTTCAGTAGAATGTAGTTTCATTGTTGAAATGATAGTATACTTGATGTCAGCTAACCTCTTTCTTGTGGAAGTTACCCTTCTAACAGTCAGACAAAATGACCCACAATAGCAGTTTCACGTGCAGGGGTGAAGCAACACACCATTATTATAAGGGGTGTGTACATGTATTGAGTGCTTGTAAACTGAACAGTTAACTGTTTTATGCGATTGTTATAAGAGGCCTGTTTTCACAGAGTTTCTTCTCCTGAGAACCGTCAGGTCCCGAGACCCAGAGGACTGCTGACGAAGGCCGAGGGAGGAAAACTCCTATTGCTCCAACTGTGCCACCAGACTGCGCAGTTTGTCCACCAGCACTACAGAAGAGAGGAATAGTCAGATATCAGAATCATAGTAGTTTCCGGTTTGTTGATACCATGATACTCTTGTTCGATGTCTCCGAAGGGGACGACAGTGAAGGTAATGTACCTCCGGCAGACGGCCGCTGGAAGCGAGCGTGGTCCCGGCATGTGTTGATCAGATGTCGCAGCTGTTCAGGACAGTCGTCAGGGACCGGCTCTTGAGATTTCTCTATGCAGACTTTATGGTGAATCTCGTTTATTGAACAACCTGGAGGAAAAATTAGATCCTATTCAGAACAGAAGCAGAAGATTCTGAGGTTCTTAACTAGGAGGATGTTCAATTAAAGACAAAGAAATGTGAGTAAACGTTTCAGCTGATTTCCATTTACAGTCTCGTCCAGACTCTTCTGAGTATCCTGAATGAGTTTTTCATGTATCATATAGTTGTTTGGAAGTCTGGGCACCCTCTATACATTACATTTATATCATGTAATTCCTTTGGCCTATTTACAATAAAGTTAAAAAGTTATGTTGTGAGTGTTCAATGACATCAAATCAGTCAATAGAACAACAAGATATCTTGCAGAGATGTTTCCACAGGGAGCTCAAAGATGGAAGAGAACACGTGGTGATACCCACACGACCCTGAAGGAGGCGAGTGTTTGTTTGACAGTGAAAACAGTAAGGAGGGTTGGATGTTGATGGATACGAACCCTCAAATGGTTTCTTGCGGGTTGCAACTTCCCACAGGACGATTCCAAAACTGAAAGACATTTCCAACTTGTTACTGTTTGATTCAATAATGAGGAGCGATGTGACACCTGCAGACTAGTGAGAGCTGGTGAAGACCCTCAACTTCATTATTGATGGTTGTGTATCTGTAGTAGTCCGACCTGTATATCTCGCACTCTTTGTTGTAGACTTGGTTGATGTTATCGAGCATCTGAGGAGAAGAGTAACACAGGGACACATCTTTTTCGTCCCTCATCATGGACTTTTTCAGCGAAGACTCAGTTTTCGCCAGCTCAAAACCTCCCAGCTGGAACGACAACAACAATGTCACTGCTATTCTGTTCTCACCAGTCAACAGGCTGGAAGAATCCCAGCATGCACGCGCCTCACTACCTTCACTCTGTAGCCTTCAGCTACCAGGAACTTGCTGCTGTTGAGGCATCCGTGGACTTTAAATTTTTCTTCGGTCTGGTGCAGCCTGAGACACAAACATTGATATCTTATACACAATAAATGTACAGCTTCAGAATCTGATGGCAGCAACATCAATCTGCTTGTTGGAGGTAATAAATGGACAACAGGAAACCAGTGGGTCAGTTAGGTCGGGCCTGGTGCTCCAACAATCCTCCACAATTCATAAAACACATTTCAGACCTGAATGCCAATCATGTGACAGGTGTGTGTGCTGTCGGCTGGTTAGCGTGGCGCCCACCTGTAGAGGCCCTGCGCTGCGTCCAGGCACATTCGGGCTTTCCTGGTCCAGGAGAGCTTGCAGTCCGAGTCCAGAACCTGTCGCAGATTTCCCTTCTCGCAGTACTCCATGATGATGAGGAACTGAGAGTCGGGAGCTACAGGAAGACACGAGGTCACCTTGTCATCATTTCTCAGGAGGAAGTCACTGTTAATGGCACAACTTCAATCATCACAGAACAATGTCTCTCCATTAGAAGGGAGAATCAATATATATCCAGGCGATTCATCTACACGTAGCGACGTTTGTGTGACTGAGGAGGACAATAAACCTCTTGTACACGTGTGACTCACCATCCTCGTCCTGGACACAGATGCCAAACATTCGCAGGATGTTGGGCGACTCGAAGCGCCTCATGGTTTCAACCTCCTTGTCGAAGACTGATCGCACCTGCCTGATTACAAAGACAATGTTCATGTCAAGTCAAAGTCAGAACATCACGGCTGCAGATCTGAAGTGACAACGTGTCTTTTACATGACCTAATATTTAAACACTATTACAGACTTTGGACTGGTGTTCGCAGGGTCGATGTATCTCTTGATGGCCACGGTGAAACCGCGGTACTCTCCTTTGTAAACCTTGGAGGTCGGCGTCGTCATGAAGGGCTTCTCCTTATCCTCGTACTTCAGCTCGTCTGGTTTGATCATTCGGATGACTTCATCAGTGGCGCTGGGTCTACTCACTATAAAAACACAGTTACAACCTCTTGTTGGAAGGTCAGTGCACCACTGATCCCCCCACATCCAGATGTTCAATCATTACAATATCTCAACATGTCCGTGAATGAGATGAGAGGTTGACATCATGTCAGTGTGGCTGCCGCTGCTCATTCGGAGGACTGCATTGACGCGTTTCCCATAAGGTCAACTGTTAATGAATGTACTTCTCTCCAACTCAAAGAAATACACCTGCCGGTCCTCTAACACAGTGATTTTCAACCCTTATTGAGGCACGGAACATTTTTTACATTGGAAAAATCTTGCAGCACACCACAAACCAAGAATCGTCTCATCCCCGGTGAAAGTAAATCCGAACGTAAGATAGCTCTCGTTGTGTTGCCTCGAGCCCACTGACACATTAAAGGCCAACACTGAAATGTCACTGAAGCTTCTTCAATGTGAAAACTTTTTATTTTGTTTGGGCGGCCGGTCGTGGATGATGTGACACGTCCACCGTGAATCAGACCCGTGTTTGTCTCAAAATCTTTTTACATTTATGACTGCATACCACTATTATATAATATATCTACGGTAGTCGTTGTGGCGTACTTACTTATCTTCAAGATCGTTTCCACATTGACTTTGAGCTGGTTGAATTCCATCAAGATTTCGCTTGTCTTCTCCTGCTCCTTCCTCATGTGCTCCGTGAGAACTGCGGAGCAGAGGAACACTGATGATACAGATCCCGTCAGTCTGAAAACACTAATACAAAAACGTAATAACTGAAACACTGATTTAGAAAATATTCTGTTGTTTGTCAGAGACAACCAACTCTGCATCATCACATCCATCAGTGTTGGAGTGTTACGGTCTTAATTGGACTGTCATCTTAAGTTTATCCATCAAAGTTACAAAGTCCTTAAAGAGTTTCTGTAAAATGTCACAGGAGGTAGTTCAAAAGTTCCATTACTAAAGCAGCAAGCCATCGTCCGCTCTTAACACCGCCCTCTCCTGGCACAAGTGGTAATTACAGGAGGCGGGGGGAGTACCGCACTACTTGTAAAATTAGAAGGTAATAAACTGATGACGTCCGACCAGCTGCAGCAGGTCAGAGCTGATTTGGTCTTGTTGTCTCTCTGTCAGAACTCACAGCAGTTGTGCTCATATGCTAACGGCTAACAGCTAGCGTCACACTGGCTGATTGATGATCGGCAGGTGAGGATCTCGCCCCTTCTCTTTGTCCCTTCTTAGTTTCCTCCATCAACCTCCTCTTCAGTCCTTTTATAAAGCCATGATGTCTGTACTGAGAGTTCAGAGCTTGTTTCTGGTTCACTGTCAGCTCACCCCATGTTACATAATGCAAGAACCGAGGTTACCTTTCTTCAGCTCTGCATCATCATCCCTCCCGTCCAACTGGTCCTCTCGCTGTCTGGAGGCCAGCTCAAACACCTGGAACAGTGTGTTCGCCTGCTCCAACTGCAGAGACCCGGACAGAACCTGGAAGGCATCGTTGAGTCGTTCGTTCACACTGCTGAACTCATCTCCTAGGCTGCTGGAGTTCACGATGCGGTTCACCCATTTGGCAGACGTGTATTTCTTGATGAGCTCCTGGGCTGAAGCCAGAGTGATGGAAAGCTCCTTCAGAGCTGTTTCCACATCAGCACTGGTTTGAACCGCCTGCCTGTCTTTGATGGACCTCAACAGCTTCTCCAGGGCTTCAACTCGCTTAGCAACACGGCGGCAGCGCTTCTTATTGGCCTTCACCGTCTCAACCAAGGTGTAGATCTCTGATGCAATGGACAGGATGGGTTCTATGAGGTCCATGACGAGCTGTGGAGACAAAGAGCAGTTCAATAGCCAGACCGAGTTACACTGACTTCATAGTTTGCATGTCTGCTGTGAAAACGGCGTCCGAGGAAGTCGCTTCTCAAAAGTTGATTGATGTTGCATTGATCTGGACTGACGTGACTTTCATGAACCGTCACGCAGGTGAACTGAGCTGAGATCTGTGATTTTACAGTATAGCTCATAAGCCCCTCCCCTACAAAAAGGTACTTAGTGGTGAATTTCGCTGGCTTGGTAACTGACTGTCTCTCATCATGGCTTATAAGGAAAAGAAAAGAACAACAACATGTGCATGCACAGATGGACATCAATTGTATCCCACATGCAAAATGCTCCCCTATTTCACAATGTGGTCAGTAATCTTAAAGAACAAAAGAAAAGTAATATTATAAAAATAAAAAAATAAATAAAAACAGTAGACTACAAAGCTGTAATGAAATTGTCCCCCTCCAGAAATTCCAAAAATGAGCCCCAAATCTTTCCAAAAGTGTTATATTTCCCTTTAACAACATATGTAAGTTTCTCTAGGGCAAGTTACTGTAGGAGCCCCTCAACCCAGATTCGCTTGCTTGGGCTTTGAACAGACTTCCATGACAGTGCAATTTTATGTTTAGCTTCAAGAAAACAAAATATGACCATCCATCACCATCATTTGTACTGGAGGAGTTTGAACCTTGTATTTATTGTTTGTACTTGGCATTGGAAACATATCCTGCCACTCTTCTACAGTGATTTCTTCATTAAGGTCCGAACACCATGCTAACCTTTTATCCTCTGAAGATTCTTTGGCTGCAGCTGTGATAATCTGATATAACTTTCAGATTAATCCAGCTGCTCCATGTTGGTTCAGAATTGTCTTCTCTAAGTAATTTTGGCAGGGAAGCTTCTTATCTGAAGACACTTGAAAAAATGTTTAGAGTCAATGCTAAACTTTTGCTTGATCTCATTAAAATTAAAAAAAGTTTTTGTTCCCCAAATAGGTGTAAATTGGGACAGGGGAGCATTTCCCCAAGATAACTCAGCACTTCGTGCCATTCTATCAATGTGTTTCTAACAAAGGGGTTTGCAGTGTGCTTTTTCAGAATGGCTAAATTTGCGGAATAAAGGTAGAGATATAAGGGGATCTTAGAAGTTGTGGCTTCCTCCATCCTCATCCAGTGCAGCGGTGACTGATGTTCACACCAATATGAGGCTGCTCTTAGTTGGGCAGCCCAATAGTATCCCTGGAGGAAAGGGAGCTTTAACCCACCTCTGTCATACGGTCAGTACAACAGGGTGATGCGCAGTCTTGAGCGTCTACTGTTACAAATGTAATTACAGAAAAGTTTTTTATTTTAACAAAAGAAATTATAAGGGGGAGCAAGTGGGATGGTTTGGAAAAGATACAGGAACTTAGGAAGAATATTCATCTTCAGAACATGAATACGTCCAATCATGGAGAGTGGCAAAGACTCCCATCTGTTAATGGATTCTACTACTGACTCAATCACAGGGTCAGAGCTAGTTGGTATCGTGGATTCTATTGTAGGTGTGCTTTTAGTTTCCAAGGTATGTAAAGCTGTCTGTAATATTCTGAAAAGGAGTACTGACCTTGTAACCTGAGAAGCTGCCATGTGTTCCTATTAAAGTTAATAGAGTGGGTATAGATTGTTTCAAATTTGTCAAAAATAGAACTACATCATTTGCAAATAATCACCAATTTTGATACCAGCTGATCTAAGAAGCTGTGGAGCGTATGAGATGTGGCTGGACTTTCTGACGAATACAATTTAGAATAGAATAACTGGAAAGAACTATTAATTTCTTGTGGATTAGTAATTGTTGTCCCTTCCTCTGATTTCATTTCTAAAATTGGTCTTTCATTCTGCATTGATTTTAAATGCCAGGCCAGAAGTTTCCCTGCCTTCTGTTTCAGTTTCATTATGCTTGATAATGCTTTATTTGTAGATAATTAACTGTATTGTGCTCTTAGAATGGCCAATCTCTGCCTAATCTCTTTGGTATCATTGAGGTTAATATTTATCTCAAGTTCTTTAATATCCTTTTCTAACTCCATCAGTTTAAGGTTCTGTTTATTAGATATGCTGCTTGTATAACTGATCATTTGTCCTCGTATATAAGCCTTAAATGCCTCCCACCTCGTAGATGCTGATGTTTGAGTAGTGTCCGGATGCTCTGTCAGTCAGAAGAGTAAAAGCACCAGACAGCTTTTTATCTTTCTTCTCCCGTCCTGGAGGAGGAAACCTGCCTTTGTCTTTGTGTCACTGGGATCATCGTTCAAACCAGCGATTGCACAACGAAGCTCGTTTTAAACAACAACAATGAAGAAGTGACTCACCGGTCGACATGCTGAATCAGCTCACCACATCAATAACAAGACGACACAAGAGACTCAAAAAGAGCTGAAAGATTATTTACCTGTAAGTCGATGAGAGCTGCCCGTCTGCTTGCAGGTATATAATATATATGTGTGTGTGTGTGTGTGTGTGTGTTTGTGTGTGTGTGTGTGTTTACAGGACGTAAACGAAACTGCACTTCTGCTCCTCCCTCCACTCTTGACTTCCTGTTCCTGTCAACGTCTGTAATTCTTGCTCCCTCGTTGTAAGTCAATGAGAGCTGCCCGTCTGCTTGCAGGTATATAATGTGTGTGTGTGTGTGTGTGTGTGTGTGTGTGTGCGCACATTGAATTAAAGGTGTGTGTGTGAAT
>CAAKHC010019099.1:7099-26413 GCA_901007825.1 Macroramphosus scolopax
GGGATGAAGGCAACAAGGAGCAGGAGAGGGTTTAAGGGTTATTAAGTTATTTCCTGTTGTTGTAGCAGCATGTGGGTCATCTACAAGCTCTGGTTGTGGACGAAGAAGGCTCTAGCTAGCTAGCTAGCTAAGTTAGTTTAGCTCATTGGTTCTCAACAGTTTTTGTCATATTATATATGAAAACAATTGTTTGATTATACATGTGTAAATCATCATAGATAAGATTAATTACAAGTATATGTGGCCAGCTCCCAACACACATCAGTGTATCACAACTCAGTTTGTGAACCACTGGTCAAGCTAGCTAGCTAGCATGAATCCAACCCATAAAAATATTGACATCATTGTGTATATGATATTGAAATGTTAAAGTAACATACTTTGTTCATTGTGTGTTAATGACATCAACTGATGTGCTTAAAGTACATAGTTCAATGGCTTAGGCTTACACTATTTACTCTGCAGTTTTATTACTTAACATACAAGAGCCACACACTACATTCCATAAGAGCCATCTGACGGTGTAACATGTGATTCCACAAAACAATGTCCTGTTTTTGTAAAGAATTTTGAGTCCTATGTTCACATATATTTTTGTGTAGCACACATATGATGCTACTAATGGAGATAATGTAGATTTTGTAGTAGAAAATTGTCCCCTACGAAGACATTGGCGATCACAGAACAATTTCTGGACTTCAGCCTGAGAGATTCACACTCTGTTGTTTTTTAATTCCATGGCAGTCTGCTTGTTAAGAACTTGGCAGAAGAGCAGTGATTGTCAGTTTAAACATTAACTTTCAGGACGAGAGTCAAGTCGACTGTCAGTGGATGGATGATTGCATAAAGCCTGACACGTTACTGTCCCGCGCAGCATTCTGACAACATTCAGATACCAACATGAGCTCTTTTGCGCAGATCCTGAAAGTGATTGGAGGTTTTGGTTTGTTTCAGAAACGCCTGGTTAGTATATTATGTATCAGCACCATTTTTACAGCTTTCGATGTGATTAGTCAGGTGTTTACGGGCATGAGCTTCCCAAATTATTGCAATACGGACTGGATCTTGGACCGTGGGCCCAACCTGACACATGAGGAACAAAAAAAACTCACCCTGCCAGTGAAAGAGGATGGAAGTTTTGAAAGCTGTAAGATGTTCACACCTGTGAATTGGGATTTGGAGGCAATTGAAGCGTATGGGATTAACACTACAACAGGATGCCTCAATGGATCCACATTTGAGGCACCTGAATCTGCCTCGAGTATTGTGACAGAGGTGAGTGATACTTTTTTTCTATAGTCACAGTGGACTGCACTTGTTCTGTCTTGCGATCGGTAAGATTTATTTCATCAGTATAACTAAGTGCTTTTTAAAACAAAGATTTATTTTGTGGAAATATTGATATGTAATTTGATATGACTTCACTTTATGAGTGTAGGTACACTACAAAGTCCCTGTCGCAGCACTTTACAGAGACTCACTGTCACCTAGTAATGAACAAAATGGTATTATAAGACAAGATAGATTGGAGCTAGCTTGTTGAGGCTAAAATGATCCACTTACAAATTGTCCCTTTATCGAGAGATTCACATCCCCTCATAGCAGCGAAGCCGATAGCCATCACTGATCTACTTTGCACATATAGGCATTCAAGCTGATTATAAAAAGTGTGACCAGGCCTTAATCTTTCTCTTCACTTTTTGTTTTTAACAGATTGTAAAAATGTAAAATTCTGTCATGTGCTGAAAAAAGGTTGATTTGTTTCTTGTACTCGTCTTATCAGTTCAAGCTGGTGTGTGACAGGAGCAGTGTGATTGAGGCGTCTCAGTCCATCTACATGGCCGGTCTTCTGGTGGGAGCCTTGGTGTTGGGGCATATGGCCGACAGGTAGAAGCTCCCAACCCGTTCACTACTGTGGTCAACTAACAGTTTGAAGCATCATTCAAAATATTTGAGTAAATCATGACAAGAGGATAAAGTGAGGATCAACACTGTGGACCTTGTGTCTTGAAATGATATGATAAAAGTTGACATATAGAATTATCAATGAAGAATAAGTTTAGTCTAGAATGTATGTGTACATACTTATATAGTATACTGTATATCTAGTATGCAATATTTCTAATCTCTTCACAGGTTTGGTCGACGCTTCGTGGTCCTACTTTCACTCCTTCTCTTACTCCTGTTTGGTGTCGGTGCTGGCTTCTCACCCAACGTCTATGTTTACATTGCTCTTAAGTTTCTAGGCGGCTTCTCCATTTCCGGAATTATTGCTAATGCATTTGTTATAGGTAGGTATAGCGTGTGCGACCATCAACTGCCTTAATATTGTGAGTATTGATTGTATCTGCATGCCGCATCATTGCTGTCTGCTTGCGTCCTATCCTGTTACAACCACGGTAGAGCACCAAAGTCAGACATTTTCAAATTATAATAATTGTGGATTGAAAACACAAAACACAACGTTTAAGAATGGCGAAGAATGTAATTATGGAACGAGAAGCCCTCCCTGTTCGCAGATTCTGTTGCAGAAACAGCTACAAAACAAACCTCGAGAACCTAAAGTTGTAGCCAGGTTGCAATGAATTTCAGCTGCAAATGTCAGCACATATCCCCTGACAATAATTACATGTCTGTCTCTTTTAGGCCCATTGATCTGATGGCACTGTTTTGACTTAGTTTGCCGAAGCCTTTTCTCATGTAGTTCATTAACTTTATCCTACTTTGACACTTACAAATGACAATTAATTATTTAACTACATAGACACAAACTTCCTACAGTTACTTTCAAAACATAACAGGAATCATGCCGTTTCCCTGTGTTTTATTGTTTTGAAGGTGGCGAGTGGAGTGATTCCTCAAAGTTTGCCTTCTGCACCATTATGTGTCACTCCTTTTTCCCCATTGGACTGATGATTTTGTCTGGCATTGCCTATTTGGTCCGCAACTGGAGGATCCTGCAGTTTGTGCTCTTCAGCCCTCTTGTTGTTGTCTTGGGAATATTTTACTGGTCAGCAGCTTTTTCAAGCCACTTAACATACTCATTACCAACATTTTAGCCATGAATCCAAGTTAACATTCAAGTTTGTGTTCCTGCTCTTATTTTCTGGCTAGGATCCTCCCAGAGTCAGCTCGCTGGCTCATTACCCAGGGCAGGAAGGAGGAGGCCATAAAGGAGATCCGGAGGGCAGCAAAGGTGAATGGGAACGAGGTCCCAGAAGATCTGCTGGACAAGGTGAGCAAGAATTCACATTGTTGCCTCAACCATAACAAAGTCCTGAAATGAACAAACATTATATACTCATTGTTTAGCTGGAGGTTGAGGTTACGTCCAAAGGAGGAAGCATGTTGGACATCTTGAGGATACCATATCTGAGAAAACGTGCTCTTATAATGAGCTATGTCTGGTGAGTAATTACTTCATCCCATAGACTATATATCATGGACAGCGTGCCTCCACTCCTCCCACTGTACGAAATTGAAGCCAAAATATTCTGTATATGGGTGCTCCTCAGTATTAATCAGGGAATGGAGCCGAACTGAATCAAGGGCGATCAGGTTAAGGCAAAACAAAAAATTTTTGGCTGGCTTCACGTTCCCTCTTGACATTCTTACATACAATTCCCAAAAAGAATTCCATAGATGCCTGCATGACTACCGTAACTTTAGTCGCCAGTCGTCTATCAAGATGGCATTTCCCCTTTTTATAGGATCAAATAAATAAAACAAAACTAATCAGAAACACAAAATGACAGAAACCATCTTTGGGTAAAAATTATTGGACAGGCTCAAGTCCAATCCACGAACACGGAGGGTGTGCAATTTGTGACCTATACTGAAACCAGCCACCAGGGGGCGATCTATATCTTTTGGCTTCACTTTTCGTAGGCTCTCACAGTGTCCATCAGTGTATATGTCTAAACTTCATCCAAATTCCGAGTCCACAGTACCTATGTATGTTGTGGAAATAAAGATATCTCTTCCAATCTGTTGACAGGTTTGGAACCAGTCTGATGTACTATGGACTGAGCCTGAATGTTGGCCATTTTGGTCTGAATATTTACCTCACACAGTTCATCTTTGGCGTAGTAGAAATTCCTGCACGCCTGGGCAGTTTGCCTCTCATACAGCGATTTGGGAGGAGAATATGTGAAGCAGTTTTGCTAATGTTAGGAGGTTCTACTTGCCTTGGGATCCTTGCTATACCAAAAGGTACTTTATACACTGCCGCCTTGGTAAAGGTTGGACCTTCACACCATGAGGAAAGAGTGCACCATCATGCTGCAACAGCACAGCCTCAAGTTGATGGGTATGTTACTCATCAACAGTCTGTTGATGAGTAACATACACAAAACTTTCATGAGGACAAATCTTTATTTACAAAGATACAGCTGACGAAGACAAACACATCTGCTAAATGACAAATGTAAATGTACAAGAAAAATGCTAATATTTGTAGCCGGAATAATATAATTGTTATCCTTCTAAATGTACTTTCTTTTAAAACATTTTGTAAACTGAGACTAATGCTTGACCTCATGTTTGGTTCTTTCATAATGTTTTCTTCTGATTTGCAGACCTTCCTGTAGTGGCAACAGTTGTAGCTGTACTCGGGAAATTTGCCGCCACTGCCTGTTTCTCCATAGTCTATGTATATACAGCAGAACTGTACCCTACCAATCTCAGGTAAGGCGGGTGATGGTGAAACTTATAATAATAACTATTGCAGTCAAGAAAAACTTCTGTGACACACAATTCAGTCACATTTGCTGTAGTAACATACAATTGGATTGCTGATTGGCCCATTGTCCATACTTGTAGGCAGAGTGGTGTAGGTCTGAACGCCATGTGTGCGCGTGTGGCCGGCATCTTCGCTCCATTGATCCGGCTCCTGGACATCTACCACTACACCATCCCCATGCTGATATACGGCATCGTCCCCATTGTGGCTGGAGTTTTCTGTTTGCTACTGCCTGAGACACTCAATGTTGAACTTCAGGACCACGCTGAACTCACGTGAGTTGATGAACCCATTAAAAACTGCATTCTTACATTGGTTATGAAATTCCATAAAATAATCGTTTCTTCTTATTTGCAGAAAACCCGAGATTGGAACTGCTGAGAAGGGGCCCCTTACGGAAGAGGCAAAATCGGGGAAGAGCACAAAATTCTAGTTGTTATGAACAGTTTTTGTATCAGGATACAATGTGTGTTTGCACTCAGCTGAAGCAATGGTGAGAGTAATGTGTTAGTATGAAGTAACCTTATAATGATGAATGATAAAAATAAGTAATTTACTTCCTAAATTACTGAATACATCATTTATTTTGGTTACAAGCTTTGATTTGCTTTATCACTACAGATATTTTGGACCCTTGATCACCACATTTGTAAATACCTTTTATACCTTTTAAAGATGTATATCTACTACCAAGAGTTTCCATTTTTGTAAATGGATGGGCTTGTCAAGTGTACTGATCACTCAATGTGCTGTACAACAGATTCACTTTCAGACTCACATTCATACACTGGACGACTGATAGGAGTCCAGCTTCTTGCACTTTGACACGACCTCTGGAGGTGCCAGGTATCGAACGGAGATTGCCAAATTACCCACTTCACCTCCTGAGCCTGCGTCACTGCTATGAGTCAGCTGCTACATTTACTGGAAAATGGAAATATGCAATTGAGGAAAAGCCACGAGTCAAAGTCCAAACTTGTTTAACCAAGTTCTGGATGTTTGTACATCTGTAATGCAGCTAAAAGGTCGGGTTACCAGAAACATGACTCCAACTTTATATGTGTCCCACGAAGGAGACGCACATTTTGTATGTGTGATAGATGAGATTGTATGTAAATAATTCATGTCTGTGTTCCTTCTATGAGTGCACTCAGTCTGCTTTGTGTTATGTACCTGTACCCACTAGAAACTAAATGAAATAAAAAGTTACCCGGAGTATTTGTTCTGAGAGAGTATCGTATTGGATAAGGGTCAAAACACTCTGTGAACCTGAGCTCTCCGCCTGGCCAAGGACACATTCATTAGCTGCATTATGTAATTAAAACAAACACTAGTCAGGTAAGATAGATGCCACATGTAAAAGATTTAATTGGTATACATTATAACTTGTAAAGCAAATGCAGGTATGAGCAATCTTTACCTTTATTTCTAATGTGAAGTACAACTGTAAGTTCATCAATTTGAAATGATACGAATCCCAGATATAATAATGTGAAGTAAGTCGCAGAATGAACTCATTGTTATGGATTAGTGTCATACTGACAAAGCACTGTGTCTAAACAACCATAAATCAATGAACCAATGACTCCTTTATTAAATATGTGAGTTTGTTTTCTAAATGAGATGCTTTTCATTTTAACATTATTGAACAGCTTAATAAATCTAATGACAATCAGCTATTATAACGTGATTATTGTTATTTTCAGGTAAGTGTGATCAACAAAAATGCAAGGTCATTTAAAATACCTGTCAGTATGACAGGTTGCGTCAGCATCTGTCATGCGCAGCTACACAGCTCCCAACAATGATTAAGCGAGTGTTGCAGTTGAATTGCAGGTCAAGTATCAATGAACTATCATTCATTACCAATCATAACAGGAATGAACTGTGTAATATGGACTGTGATGACTATATGATGGTGCCTCCAATGCAGCTTCAGGATTCTCCGCGTTTTCACAGTCACCATCAGATCAGCTGAAAACAGGAAGAGGACACAGTTTTAATGAAAAGCCAGGATAGGAGAGAATATACTCAACATGAGAGATCAATGTGTTGTCCGTACTCACGTTGTTGGATTATCTATGCCTCAGATTCACTGGACACCAGGTCAGCAGTATTCTTTAAAAGCCATCTGTTCTTGTGCTGAGCGTATCCAAAGCCCTCGTCGTAATTCCCTTTTCTCCGGAAGAGTTGTTGGTAGTGAAATATGCAGTACAATTCCCCGTGTAAAGGCGCATAACTGACCATGCTACAAATGAGCACACGTTTTCAGTTACAAACAGAAGCAGGGTTACAACTAATAAAATCATGTTGTGATGAGTTTTTTCAACAGATGTCGTATACAGTAAATCTAAATCTCTTGGCAAGTGAGGGAATTACCTGGTTTTGACTTGTAATAAGAGGGAAGTGATGCAAATAATATTATTAACATTAAATTGCTTTAAAAACACATTTCTTTTTGTAACCAGTGGAGGCCCCCCCTGCTGGCCATAAGAAAGAATGCAGGCTTAAAGCAGAAAGGTGAGTCCAGTGCTTTTATACCGTCCATGGTAATATCAGAGCTGTTGAAAATGGATTTTAATGGTCTTATATTGAGTATTTTTTGTTTTATATTTTGACGTATTCAGTATAAGACATCTCACATATAAACCTTGAGTTCTTTCACAACTTATTTTGGTACAGGCAAGAAGTCACATTTTGAAAACCATTGATCATTACCTCATTACCTGTTTATGTAGAGTATTTAATGTCTCACCTTAATTTCTTCTTGCACTGTTTACAGCAGAAGCAACTTTTGTGAAACATGTATTTGTCTGTGGTAATTTTTTCCATCGGATAAACCGGCTTCAGACAGGCCGAGCATGTGTCTCGGGAAGTTGGTTGAAACTGATGAGAGAAGCGAGACAGGCATCTGAAAACCACTCATCTGTATTTGACTTAAAATGCACAACAAAAAAAGTGTGATAAAGAATACAGCTATAAATAGATCCCCGCACATAAATAGGAACATCTCAAGAGAAAACAACAACAAGCATGTTCATCTTTAAGCAAATTACATTCTGTACATGTCAACTTTGTCATACATGACTTTACAAAGACAGTATAAGAAAACACACTTTCTATCTGATTGGATTAAGGTTTCTGATTGATCGGCAGTCGAACTTCTGGGTACGTGGTGATCTGATACGTAGCTGGACTGATCGCTACCGGACCTGTGGGTGAAGTCTTGGTGTCTGGCTGAGTCGTGACAACAGTGGAGGTCTTGGAGGAGTAAAACCGGTTACCGCAGGTATCAGTCCTCTCATAGTTTTCTGTGACTGTTTTGGTGCCTAAAATATTGTTCCCTTCACTAGTTTGCCCTTCGAATACCCCAAGCTCTCGTTTCGGATGAAGTGGGCAGCAAGCGGGTTGCTTTTGATCAACTTTTCTGGGATCCCCTTTTCTGATTTGAGCAGGGCTGTTGCATTGTAGGATTTTTGTTGTCCGGAATTTCCCCTCTGTCTTTGGGCTGTGCTGACATGTCGGGCAGGTTGTTGTCTCTGGTGGCAGCAACTCTGTTTTATCCATCTTTCTAGCAGCTGACTGGATGGAGATAAAAGCAGGGGAAGATGTAGGACTGGTCCGTTGTTTTGCAGAGGTGATGTCAAGGCTTGCACCCTGGACACATGGCAGAGATGTTTGTGCTGAAGGGCTTTCCTGTGTCGGCATGGATTTTGTTCTGCTTGACCCAATGCTAATTTTGCGAATGTTACCAGAGGATGGGGCTGCATCCACAGCTCCCAATGACTCTTTGAACAGGCATGATAAACCTGCAATATCTGAGTCCGATTTCAATGTAGAGACAGAATAAAGAGCCTTCTTAATGGCTTCTTCTATGTCCAAAAGCCGGGCTAACGTTTGGTCTTTTAGGTTTATAATTTCCTCACTGGCTCTTTCGAGATCGCCGAAAACGTGTGCCATTGTGAACTTACTTTCAGTGTTGTCCGTTAATACTGGCGACATCTCCTCCTTCTGCTCTGATGCAACCTTTTTCTGTTTCCTTTCGTTTGAGTTGACAACCCAGTCAGGGACGTTCTCAAACACTCCCCTCAGTGACCTGACTTCGACCTGACTCGTGTCCTGATCAATTTCTTCGACCCGACTGAGAATGCTCCGCAGTTCTACCTGCTTCCGCAGGTTGTCAAAGATTTCCATGGCTGCCGTGACGTTCCCTCTCACGATCTCATCCATGTGGACTGACAGACGCTGTCGTCGCTCGTCCTCCGTCTCACTTCTTCCTTTCTTCTCCCTCATCTCGACTTTGTTTTCCTGTTTAATTTCTCTCTCAACTGCGTCATTTCTGTCATCTGTTTGTCCACTTGGGATGTTGCAGGATCGATCTTGTAGATTTCGTTGTGGCTCTGCATTTATATGTTCAGGAACGTTTGGATTATTGTCTCTCAAAATGTTTTCGGTGTTAGGCTGAGCAATTCTTACTCTTTTTGGCTTTACCGGGACATTCTTCACTGAAAATGCCTTTTTACCTCCAAATTTTTTGCATGCTTCATTGAAATCTACCGGTTTTTCATCTGTTTCATTTACTTCATCTTTGACCGGGATGTTCTCAGGGCTTTTCTCTTGTGCTGCTTCATTTATCTCCCCTTGTGGATTAATGATATCAGCGTTGTCCCTTTCCATGGTGACGACCGATCCTTGGATTTGCTGGTTGACTGGAATTTCTTGAGACACTTTTGGGGTTAAAAGTTGATTTCCACTGGGTCTTTCATGAGCTGATAAATCTTCTCCTGAGTCTGCACCAGACTTTATGACGGTGAGGTCCTGGCCAGCCTTTTCTGGCATATGTGACGATGGAAAAGGTTTTTCTTCTTTTATCAGATTCTTAATTTCAGATGTGAAATTATTGTTTTTAGTTTGAGAAATCTCTGTATGATTTGACCGATTTTCATTATGTTTGACCTTCAAATGTTCAGGTTTAGGAGGGAGGGTTGGTTTTGGACCAACAGGCCTTCTAGTTTTCTTTGAGGCAGCACTTCCAGCTTGTTTATTTGGAGTTTCTTTTTGACTTGGGAGCTCTTCATTTGCTGCCATCACCTCCTCTGCAGCCCCGGTTACAGACTCATTGTTGCCAGTCTTTTGAACCGACACTGCATCAACACTTTGTAATGTTTCTTTTGTAGATTTTGACGAGTTTCTATAAATCATAGCTGCCCTGAAATCTCCTCTTGTGACATTAATGTTTGACTTCTCCAGGGAATGCAAGGCTGCTTTAAGTTTACCCTGAAAGACGACTTCCTCGTCTTCTTGCTGTGCAACTGTTGCACCGGAAATATTTGAAGACACCATTGCGGTTTCGAAGGGTTTCTGGACCACCTCCGTGTTCTTCTGACCCTTTTGGCTGCATGTCTCTGCGGTATTCATTTCTTCAGACGTGATGGTTTTAACGTGTGGATTTACTGGTTTATGTTCTGAAGAGATGCTGGAGGTTGTCTCCTCCGCTTTGGTTCTCTGGGTTTTCAATGAGTTGACATCAGGTGGTATAACTGAGGCAACCGATGCCTCAGAGGATTCATCAACAAGGATGTTCTGCTGTGATGAGCGCTGGAAAGATTTAGCCTCCATTGTGGCCTGCTTGAGGCTATGGATTGCAGTTTGAAGATTCACGATTTCATCATTGTCATCTACCAACTGGACTAGCTCAGCCTGATGGACCATATCATCATCCTGTGTATTGAGGTGAAATACAATGGAAGGGTCTCTGGACTTTTTTTGTGCTTGAGTACCACACTCCCTGAAGTTCTCAATATTACTGTCTGTAGATGACGGACCATTCCCCAGTGGCATATTGACTGCAGGAGAACTAGTGGCGGTAGATTGGGTATGACTATTATAGATATTCTGTTTTGCTTGGGTTTGTACTTGATCTCCAGAGAACATACTTTTCAGCCTCTTTACATCCACTGGTACCCACTCTGAGGTAGTCTCCACTAGCAGGTCACCTATTTGGTCAGGAGGAAGCTCTAAGCCTAGTCCTTCAGTTTGTTCAGGGGGGTGATTCTCTTCTTGACTTGTTGGCTCAGCTTGAAGTGTTTTCAGATACTCCAAATCACCCTTTTCAATGCAACTCTTGAACAGTTTCACGTTTCCCTTTACTGTGATTTCGGATCCTGGGAACGTTTGATTTAGGGGAGTTTCTTGAAGGGAGCTCATGGGTGATTCAATAACCCCATTTATCAGTCCTCTTGTTGCCTCTGGCTCGTCACTGTCTTCTTGCAGAGGGCGATATGTTCTCACATCTTCCTCATCAACATATTTGTAGAGGGAGTAAACGATGATGTCAGCACATTTATTAATCCCCTCTTGGATTATCACTCCTTTCCTAAGAGAGTTATCTTGATTGAGAATGTCCTCAACACGTTGAGCCACATTGACAGTTTTGACCTCTGTGTCTTGGCTGGTGGCGAATTGACGCTGGTGCACTGGTACTTTCACCATTGTGGCCTCCATATTTCCTTTCCGGTCCTCCTTTAGGTAAGTGATCTGTGGCTTTAGGTGTGCTCGTGGCAGCAAGTGAAGTATGAAGTTTTGAGAGGTGCCTTCAGCCACCTCATCATATTTGATCTCCGGCCCGCCCTCTGATAGTGTGAATTTAGCCATTTTCGCTATCATTGTCTCATTCACCTCGATGATGGAGCCATTTGAATGTATGGCATTGACGTGATGAATGGAATTCAACGATTCCACGATTTTCTCCGACATTGTTTCAATGTCATCCTTGTTCTGATGTCTAATTTTGTCGAAGGGCATTGATTCAAACAGGTGGGCCCTGTTCTTGACTTGAGCTATCGGGTAGTCCTCGGCTGCCCCACTTTCCCCCGCTTGGATGTGAGGTTTTGATATTTCAGCATGAGATTGCTGACTTTCTATGTTTTTTGTGATAAATGGGTTGTTTTGGAACAGAGCAACATTTGTTTCGATAATTTCCTCGGATCCTTCTGGATCTTGAAGACTTGCAGCGTCATCCTCAAACGCATTATCGGCACATCGCCCTTGTTTACAGGGTTGCTCTGTCAAATTCATGGTTAAGTTTTTGCCTTGTAGATTGTCTTTGCTACACATTTCAAACTCCTGTTTTTGTTTTTGGAGCTTATTAACTGGATTTTTCCTGGATGTATTCTCAGACTGACTCTCAAATATCCTTCTGGTTGCCTTGACATCTATTCTTATCTCCTCCTTACACTCTATGTTGGGATCTGGACTAGAAGCAACGGTTTCATCAGCCCCCACCATCGCTTTAACCCTCGCAGCACAACACTTCTCCTCTGTCTGCTCAAACACAGCTGATGTTTTACTGACATCTCCTCTTTCCACCGTTTCCTGTGCCATGTGAATCTTGGGGCTGTAAGGGGATACTTTACCACTCAGTGCACAGTTCTCAAATATCAAACGTCTTGAAAGGACCTCTCCCTCATATCCAGTTTCAGCAGCTGTCAAGCCGGCTTCCGAGCTCAAAACCTCAGCAAGCTCCTCATCTACAACGTCGGACAACATCTTCAGCTCCGGATGTGTGTGCTTCAGGATCCTCCTCAGTTCACATTTCTGCCGCTGTTGGTACAACTTCTCCTTGGATGGTTGGGATGGCGTGAATTGTTTGGAATGTTCCTCAGACTTGTCTTCTGGTTCTACCTGACGGCTGATTGGAGGTGGAAGTTGGTCATCTTTCTTTTGTTGGGCGTCTTCGGCCATCTTAGAGGAACAAAGTAACGTTCTCATCATTGTGCGCTTGGTCATTAATCCGGTTAAACATCATGCTCCAGGGTGCACGCGCGAGAGGCGTATATTACCTTCCAACTGCCAGGTGACAGGCTTTCCACATGCGCGGTGTCAGTTTGTTAGCTGTACTCCAAAGCAACCGGCAATTTTAGAGACATACAACGCAGCCGCGATAAAGCAAAACAAAACCTAAAGTGAATGACAATCTGAAAACCGTGCAACTCTCAGGGAAGCGAGGGTCTTGAGCCTAATGTTATGTGATACAGTAGAATATGTCACATGTTTACATCAATGTAAATCCAATGCAAACTGTCCAGCAGCACTAACCACACCATCATCATGCAGAAGTCTGGTGAAACTCAAACGTACCTTAGTTAGTTTCACTCTTTTCCCAGATTCAGATGACTGAGTTTGTGCCTGCATGGAAACAATAATCAATACAGGTAAGGCTCACCTTGAATAAGCAGAGTCATCTTGAGTTACTACATCATGTGTTGTGATACTGTCCAGTCTGATTAACTGTGATCACAGTGTATATTACATTACAGGACCACACAGAGGACGCCACATGATGAATAGAGAAGCGGGTACCTGTTTTGGTTTGTCCTTCGGTTCCTTGGGTGCTACCTTCGACAGATAGAGAGCCGATATAGCTTTGACTGAGACGGACAGTTGCTGCTTCTCTTGGATGAAGGAAGCGTCTCTCAAGTCGGCAGTCGACTTCCTCTTTTCATCTGCAGGGACATCAGACACTTGAATCTCAAGTTGATCACAAACTTTCCTCTGAGGTGAATGTTTACGAGGGTCGAAGGCTAAGATATAAAAGCATCGTCAAATGGGATTTGTGGTTAAGGCACAAGTTTTACTTGTGGTTTAGTTTCTTCTGTTATGAAGCAGAATTGTGACTTCGTAGGTTTGTATGTGACAGCTGCCGTGTGGTTGAGTTATAAATATCGCCCTTGGGCCGGAAAGATACCTGACTCCAATGACACACATACTGACTCAGGGTTAGAAAGCAAGTCACCGCAGCTACAGTTGACGAAGGATGGAAGAGCAGGAGTAAACAGACACACGTCTTTGATATATTACATAGATGTAGTTGTGTAAAGCAAGAACTCTTGAGGATGAGGATTTGGTAAATAATGTCTTCCTCGTGTAGGTCAGCTTCAAGTAGCTTTAAGGTTAAACACAAACATGTTTCATCCTCAATCATACGACTAACAAGCTACAACTCTGTACTCTAGCTTTATTAAGAGCATGCACAAGCCATTTATCATGATTGTACTCAGCAGACTCCCAGATTCTTCTCGTCGCAGTGTTTCGATGGACAAAATACAAATCAGTACTCACCACAAATTAACAGCTCCCACTTCCTGCGGTCTTGCCTGTCCTCTTACTTTCTGTAAGTGTGTGTGAATGTACTCTTGTTATTCCCTGTTTGTCTGCTTCTGCCGCTCCCGTACGCTCCTTCTCTCAGTGTCACTGCTGCCTATAGTGACAGCTGACCCTCTCACCCTCCTGCACTTTATTCAGGACTCGTAGCGCACCGGCTATTTCCGTCGTGTGTCGGAGTGGTCTACTACGCCCACACCAGTTTGAGTCAATCACGGCTACTTGCAAAGTCATCGTGAGGATGTTCATATCAGTTTCACCTCTTCCCTTTCATCCATGACGCTAACACCTTGGACCTGAGTCACAGGACTTACAGAGGACTTGGGGATGTTGACCATCAGGGCTGAATCATGTTTAGATTTAGGTTTATTTATTTGCATGAGGATGCAGAAATGTTTTTTTTTTCTTCAAATTGCTATAATACCAGTCATAGGGAAATAGGAAATGACAGCTCATACCATTATGGCGAATTCATTCTAGAGTACTCACCAGCTTCAGAGGTGGCAATCTTTCCAAAATCAATACCCCCTATTGTTTTCCTTCTCTCCGTCCGGGTTGGATTCGCCACCTAGATGGAGACAGTACTTTCAAACTGTGACTCTTACGAAGTATTTCTGTTCTGTCCATATGATGATACAACGTTTCTATGTCTGAAAGCAACATAATAGAAGTTAAACATTGAAGCCAATGATTTTATTCACCTTTTGAGATGCTTTAACTGCTTTTGCATCAGTTTTAGCACCAGAAGCATCAGCAGGAACAACGGTCTTCTCCTCCTCTTCAGTTTTTCCATTCATTGCTGGCATGATTTCCTGAGCCTTGGAATTTCTTGGCTTGATGCTTGGAGCTCGGAAGTTCCTCTTCGGCTTGCTCTGTGTGGCATCGTTTGACTCAAACAGAGTCTTTAGGGCGTCTATGGACCGACTGTTGCTGTGAAGACTCCCCAAAGACTTACTACGGATTAAATTGGTTTTGGCTTCGGAGAGTTGCCGTTTCTCATTTCTCCTTATGAGAGACTCCAGATTAGTCTCTTTACTTTCCTGCAGGACCCTCACAGCTGGAGGAGATGCTGCTCTCTAACATTACAAGACATAGAGTATATGGTATATCATGTTTGCATGCACCTGCATGGTTTGTTGTGAAATCAAAGGTTACCTCATGTTGCAGTGGCTTTGGTTTAGCTTCAGCATTATCTTTAGAAGTTGCTTGAATGGAAGCACGTACTCCCACTGTAGTTTGATATCTGTTACGTACAGGAGAGGCCAATCAATCATCTACCAGCAACCCAGCGCTGTATTTATAGACTTGTGGTCATAAACACATAATATAGGGATTAAGGAGGATGATGTAGCTTTCACCTTGCAACCAGCTGCGACACAGACGTAATCCGGTCCCGCAGACGTGCCTCCGTCGTGATGGGCTTGTCAGCCGACGAGGAGACGCTCCGCAGTGACTTGGTACGCCTCAAGTTGCTCTTCCAATCCATGATCAATCACAATACTGCAACACACTCAATTAATAGCATATCTAAAAGATAATCTACAACATATTCTGGCGTATTGCAGCACATTCTGTCTTTAAAGGACCAACAGGACAGCCAATTAGCATTTTATATTCTATGTCTTCCTTTTCTCATCTACTTAGTCATCAACAATGCCTAGACTGGAATGAATGAGATGATGCAATGGAAAACAATTTTAGAGGTGCAGAGGAGCATAATAATCTCTTAATCTTCATGAAAGATAATTCAGAAGGAAAAGATTTGTTACCTTAGAGATGTCAGTCAGTGTCTGCTCCCCGTGACAACGAGAAGACGTTCTGCAACATCACAAGACTTGCACCCGGTGTGCAAGTGTTTCTGTCCAAAGTCCGTTCTCTTCCTCATTACCTGACTGCGGCGAAGTGGCCTACGAAACTGTCCGTAGTTGCAAAAGGTGGCATATGAATCTCTTAACGATGTGGCATCTTAATTACACGTCCGTTGTCAAATCATTGAAATGAATCCCCACCGAGTCTTTATGAATAATCCTAGTTTTTCTCAGTTTGGAGGATTTTTTTTCTAATAAGTGAGTTGATAATTAATGAGATGATCTTTGAGCTGCAACAGACCGTCTATTAAGATAAAATGAGATTACTTTTATTGATCCTGAGGGGAAGTCGGAGCCTTGGAGTAGCAAGCACTCGGACGCAGACAAAGAACATCAAACAGCATATTGAAGATGTTGTGAGCTTTGTCGTGCTTTGAAAGTGTCGTATGTGCTTGGCAGACACTGATCAGATCACCGTGCAGTATAAGAACAATTGAGCACCACAGATTTACAAAGCAGCACTTTGGAGAAATATGCCCGAGGAAGTCGCGATTACCTCGTAAACAATTTGATTACCAGGAAACTGGACAGACTGAAAAGCTCTGCTGTGGTCTAAGATTTTAGCGATTTTTGGAAAGTACAAGTGGTCTTATTTCTTACTAATAAATCAACTGGCACTCTAAGATTGCTTGACAGAACAAATAGGAGGATGCAAAATATTTAGCTCAGTAATGACCTCACTTAAATATGTGCCCCACTTGGTCTTACCCATGCAACAACCCTCACCGTAACCAAAGAAAACACGAGTTAAACAAAACGATTATGTATTTTTTTTTCAAAACCTCATAGTGCTTAAATTACATTTCAGCTGGCCGACTTTCCCAGTAGTCCCAGACAAGTGTGCAAGTTCGTCTCCACCCAGGAATTCGAAACTCTCGTGACCCGAGGGGTTCATAATAGAAGCCGGAAGAAGCTCTGGTACCTCTTGACCCCGCTGACCCCCCCACCAGATTCCCCCCTGACACATGTTCCTGCAGAAATGTCTACGACCCAGTTTGAAGAGCATATACGAGTGCTGTGTTTATCTTTCACTTGCTAGTGTGGCTGCAGATAACCGCAGTGCATAAACAGAGAGCAGGATTTTCCTTATGGAAATAATACAGGATTTTAATAACAGTGCCATCTGGTGGTGAAATGCATCAAATCCGTAGACCTCTGGACAAACTGCATGCTCATGAAACAAAAAACATGAATGCATTTACTGCTCTGATAGCTGCATGAATGGATTTTTGCCACTTGGAGGCAGCAGAACTAAAAACAACATCGACACATTAAAATACTTTACTTTTTTAATTTTAAAATTTTAATGAAACCAAACTATTTCAATACAGTATATTTCAGATGGATTTCACCATGGTGGACAGGAGGAGATGATTCTGCATCATAAGTCATTTTCTCTTGACACTCAAGTGTGTTTTTCCACTGATGCATTCATATACTCTTTCGTAATAAAAGTTTCCATGCAGGTCTGTTCTCATAATGAAGTATTTTCAACACTGTGATATTTCCTCTTTTACTTAATTTGAACACATCTTTGTATCACCCTTTTATCTCACCGTTTCCTCACACTTGTACAGTGCAGCAGAGGTTTGAGACAATGGGTGCTTTTGTCAGCGCAGACAATTCATATTCACTGTCTTTAGTCTTGGTTTCTGTTAATCAGGCCTCAGACAAAGAGAGAGCAACAGCAGCAGCACACACCCCTGGGGCAATGAGAGATTCAGCCTGGCTGTCTCCCCCTCCCCTGCCTCTCCACTGACTACATCCCTCCCTTCAAAAACCCACTCCTGTCTCTGTCTCAGAGGCACTGGAGAGATGAAAGGGAATAAGCAATGTGCCGCGTTTGACTGTGAACTGTGCAGTGTTATTAGGGGAAGTTTACTGGCCTTGTCTGCGTTTTAAACACACAGCTGTTTGGAGGGAGGATCTGCGGCTGGCTGGATACAGCCTCAAATACCTGCAGATTTTCACTGCATGACTTACAAAGGGGCTACAAATGCAGTCGTAGATGCATCTGTCTGCTCTGTGTAAAATCAAACCTGCCGTGTGAACAGGCCTTCTTGAAAACAATGAGAGGACACGAGCTTTTTGTGTGACGTGAAGCGGTTGTCCAGCAGAGGGTGGTAAAGACCATGAGAACCAACGGCTCTGCATTGTTTTCGCCCCATTTAGGTTATGTGAGAACATTATGGCAGGGTTAGTCAAGGCCAGACTAGGTTACTTCAGTGCAGCAATTGAACACAGAACGTACAGCAGGGAGATATCCGTTAGTTCAGAGAGATAACGTCCGCACTGTCTGGCCAGCAATGCATGCATAAGCATATTTCAGCTCAGACGGTGAAATCCATTTATATGCAGGACTCATTTCCCCCCCCTTCATGTATCAGAGAAATATTCTTCCATCACATGGTGTTCAGTTACCTCACATAACCCCACTGCAGTCAGTCTCTTATTTCACCAGTCTGCATCACAGGGAGAAAAAAAAAAACAAAACAGCATGAGTTCTGCAAAGTGTGATACCGACCGTATAGCCCGGTGGATGTGGGTGACACACGAACCTCGCACCTCGCATGGCTGACGGTCAGGAGGGTTTTTTTTTTTCTGGATAGATAATGTGCATGCATCGTGACACCGAGGGCAGGCACAGTGTGTATGACTCAGCACTAGTGTGTGTGTGTGTGTGTGTGTGTACATGATTCACGCTTCTCCTACTGGTGACGCTGCTCAACACATAATCTGGAGCTTCTGAGAATAATCTATAATTATAGAGTTATCGTTCAAGGTTAATAACAGGGTTTAGCCTCGCCTGATCTCAAAGTTCTTCGAATAGGATTTGTCACCTTTTAACGGCCAATCAATCAATTCTTGTCCAGGTTGTTTTGAGTGCAAGATGAAGTCCAATTAGTGAAAAATGTCACATTGGTAGCTTTGATGTCTTTGACTCAGATGAGCAGAAACATAACCATCAGTAGAAGTACTTACTTTACCTGCTTTAGTTTTTACTATAATAAAAATGAGCTGTATTACTAATTAGGACTGTATTATGGACTATCTTTGATTGATTAATGTAGCCAGTAAATAAGAAGTTTAGTAGAGGAAAGCAGATTTAATATGGATCATGTCTCATGTCATTACTCCCCCCTATTCAAATATACTCCAAAAAAGATTACAATATATCAATCATGTGCAATGCTACGACACACAACCAGGTACCGCTGTCTGAAGTCATTACTAGCCAATAACAAAACTAATCAATCAAGCATCATTAATTGGCTATCACGTCTAAGCTACCTGGAAAGTTAATTAGCTTTGGTTGGAAATAAACAGGTCATTTAGCATTTTCTGGTCTACTGGAGCCAAAGTGGGGAACGTAGACAAATCTGAATCTTCTGCACATCTATTAGCACCGATACTCGGATCAGCTTCACGTTTAGATTCGGGTGCAGTTCGCTTTATGCATTACGCCGTACTCGACATCTTTTCCAAAGTTTTGAATTCAGCTTCTTTGTTTCTTGATGTGTTCCTGTATAAGTCCCTCCGCTC
>CAAKHC010019099.1:32496-44876 GCA_901007825.1 Macroramphosus scolopax
CTCCTCTCCTCCCCTCCTCTCTTTCCTCCTCTCCTCTCCTCTCCTCTCTCCCCCCTCCTCCCCCCCCTCTCCTCTCCTCTCTCTCCTCTCCTCCTCTCCTCTCCTCTCCTCTCCTCTCCTCCCCTCCTCTCTTTCCTCCTCTCCTCTCCTCCTCTCTTTCCTTCTCTCCTCTCCTCTCCTCCCCTCCTCTCTTTCCTCCTCTCCTCTCCTCTCCTCTCCTCTCCTCCCCTCCTCTCCTCTCCTCCCCTCTCCTCTCCTCCTCCTCTCTCGGTGACCAGTGGTTCTGACACATCTCGGTAGAGGGCAGCTCCTGTTCTGCGCTCCCCAGTACAGTGTGTGTTGTTAGTGGTTGCATGTGTCATCCACACAGACAGACGCAGCGAGCGGTAAACAGACGGACCGGCAGACTGGTCATCTGCTCGTCTGCTTTTCAGACTCACCAAACACTGCTTTTTTTTTTAGTGTGACGACACTACGTACTTGCGAGTTTGAATAAAGGAGGGAGTTCGCCTCCTGTTCACCGAGTGTGTGTGTTCAGCCCGAGCATGTGGAGGGAGTCACATGTTCGTGCTTTCCGAGCCTGTCTGCTCACCTGGTGGTTGCCATGGGAACAGCCAGACAGTGGCAGACTTTGCACCAGCCTCCTCGGGGGATTGTCGGAGCAGAGAGGAGGTTTAAGGGCGAGGAATCTCTCTGGGACTTAAAAAAAAAAATCTGTAGGTAGCGAGCTGGTGAGGGCTGTTAAATCTGTAAGACTTGTGGTTTATTGAAGATTTTTTTTTTTTTTAATCAAAGCTCTTAATGAGGACTTTTTTTATCCTGTTTTCTTGAGCCATAAAGTTTTCAAACACCTTTTAACAATTTACTTTATATGAATATCCCACTGCGTCTTGTAGCTGTTGAAGAATTTAAGCTTTCGGGAGACGAAGACAAAGGGAGTAATGTTTAGCACTCAAAGATACAAGCAGGCCAAGCAGAGAAGTGTCATGGCAGCGTAACCGCACATCTGAGGTTGAAACACACATGCTTTGTATGTCACTCTCTGATCATTTGCATTCCCAAAAGGGAGGAACAGAATCACTCTGTTGTCCTTTTTTTTTTCCTGTGTCCTAAAGGCAACCCGCAGCTGGATTGAGACGCTGTGAATCGCTGCTGCAGCACTGAACACTTGTTCTTGTGGTTGGGGGATTTTTTTTCTCCCTTTAATTGTGCCTTCAGTTTATTATGCTGACGCTTGAATAGCAAGATGTTCCCAGCTTTATCGCACCAGTTGCACACTTCTCTCCTTTGTGTTTTGCCAGCTGCCCTGAGAGAAGGAGGAGGGGGGTGTGTGTGTGGGGGGGGGGGACTGTAGGTCTGAATGTGTGCGGTGTGTCTGTGTGCATAGGAGGTCGCGCTAAGTGTTATTATCAGTATCTGATTTGACGAGTTGTTTTTAAAGTTTTTCCCGGTGTTTGCAAATTGTAAACACAGGAAGAGGAGTCTAAGACTACACAGTATTCTGGTCTTTCACGATGGCTGCGAGGTCAGATTAGATAATCATAGTGCCGTAAATGGGTGCAGAGGGTTGCATGGATGCAATGCTACAGAAGTCAACCCCAACCAATTATCATTCAGGGAAATTACACGGGAGCAAAGGTTTCCAGGAGAAGGGTCAAGTAACTGTCAATCATCATCCTAATCACTGCAGCTGTTCTTACCAGGAATAATAAACAAGCATGCTTCTGCTATTTCTCACCAACTTTTGTCTTTTTTCACTCGCCATCGTCGGCGTCCGTCGCAGAACATTTGTCTTTCACAACATTTATATTCGGGCTCCGGCGATGTGTCAGCGAGGACACCCACGCGTCCAAACCGGGTTTGTATTAATTTAGCCTTGCATGCAATTCCTTCCGTGTTGAAGTAGATTGGTGCCAATGTTTGTGCTTTTGGCCTGGTTCTAATCTCCAGTCCATCAGAAGAACCGCGGATTTGTCCTCCTCCCACCCCCCCTTCGCCTCTGCCTGCTCGGTCCCAGTCCCAGCTGCAACCCCTGGCAGCCAGGGGTGAACCAGAGGAAGGGAAGAGAACGGGCAGTGAATGGACACACAAATGAACCAGCAAATAACCAGACAGACACAGACTCTCCAGCAGTCCCACAGGCAGCGATACACTTACATAAAGCAGCTCCGGCTCTTTCCTGCCTCACTCTCACATGGGGGAGCATGTGAAACAGGCGCTCTCTTCTGCTCCTGCTGCTTTCGCTCTTTCCCACCCTGCAGTCTCTCGCTCTGTCTGGACAGCCATGCGAGGCTACCACACAAACATTCAGACATAAGAACAGAGCGTCATCTCCTGCTCTTGCTTCCGTCTGATCACAGTCAGGCTAACAGATCTCGCCACCTTTCCCCTCAAGGCTTTTAGGTCCCATTCAACCTTTGCTTTTGTGCTTGTCTCCCCTGACCTGAGCGCAGGGCTCCTGGTCATGCCCCCTCTCTCCCCGGCCTCAGGGAGGTCAGCGTGATGTGCAGCTGTAGAGCGAAGAGGAGGAGGAGGAGGGGCAAAAAGTGCTGACTGCGTAGTAAAGGCCACCCACATGACGTCACGGTCACAGTTTGAGCTCACAGCATTGTGTCCGTGCCAGACTCCCATGCTTGCCTCGGTGGTGTAAGCAGCACAGCCTCAGATCAACATTCACAACTCACTGGTTGCCTGGAAGCCGGCTCTGCTCGGGATGTAACACAAGCCTGGATGTTGTAGACACACTGGCTTCAAAACAGGGATTTTCAGGGATTATGAATCATTGCGAAATATTACATAAATAAATCAACGTGTTCTCTGACTCATCAGGTTGTATGAAGCTTTGACTAATGATCATTATTGACAGATGAATAATCTGACCAAGAACTCAAAGCCAACTTTCGTGATGTGACGCGATGCCGCGTGTCAGCGGGCCCGGAGGTTCGATGCTCAGCCCCGATCTCTCGAGTTAAACTGCTTGTTTTTGTCCAACAATAAAAATCAGTGATACGGATCAGTAATTGGCGAAAGCAATTCAGGACTGCAGAATCATCATTCTATTCTTGGAAGGAATTTGGCAGACCGCCTGGCATGACTAGATATTTAACTGTTGCTTTCTTTAGGGTCGACCTCCATAAGCAGCATTAATAACACATCCAGACTGAATTAACGCTCTGTTCTCTGACTCATTGCTTCCCGTCACCTGAAGAGACCCTATCGTCCTCGTTTCCTGCTTACTGTGTGGGGGGAAAAGATCCCTCAGATTGTTTTCAATCTGTACACATATTCTGGGCGTGCTTCCCAGTCGGCAGAACGCCCTTGGCACTGCCCGATGCAGCGAGCGCTGATTCCCCCTGTCCTTTACCTACTTCCCTGCAGCTCCAGTGTGCCACCGCCGGCCTGCAGATTGAGACTCGCAGGCAAACAGGCACAGTACACAGTGAACTAGACAGATTATCATTGTCGAGGGAAGAGATTGAGACAGATTATCGCATAACAGTCCTCACCATCAGTATTTCACTCCCTCCAGGGAACCCAGCAAAAAGTCTCTGATTTATTCAGATTGTTATCAGCAGATAGTGGTTAGCTCATTTGGATGCTCTCAGGAAAAGAGCTGCAACAAAAAAAAAGGCTTTATCCTATTTAGATGTTGTTCCCGAAAGATCAGCCTCCGACAAATATCAGACATATCTACCCTGCTAATCTGATTTCTGATAGTCAGACATGAATTGCCGGAACGAGACAAAAGTACGAATCGTTAATGACAAAGTGTAAATTAGAGAATCAACATTCTCTTTGAGTCGTTCAAACAATCTCCTCTGATCTCGGCAGCGTCGGCTTTGTGTTAGATCTTGAACGTTATTGTCACATCCACCGCGGCGGGAAAACACACTTCCATTGTGTCCGCGATCGTCGGCGTGTGTTTTCCTTTGCTCCTCAGAAGAAAAGGCATCCACCGCCCGAGGGTGGTTTGAGTTGAGAGGTCGTGACCTCACCTCTTTGGCTCAGCGTGAGGACAGACTGGCGACATGGACACGTGAGGGTTTCTTGTCTCGAGATCACGTTTCTGCCTTTTTCTTTTTGTGCAAAGATTGCAAACCGCCTCCATGCCTCCGGATGTAATAAGTCGCAGAGTTTTCGTAGCTGAGTCTTTGTTAGCCGATGAGCCTTAAACGGAGAATTGACTTGAGGGGCAGCTATGGCCTGAAGGTGAGAGAAGTGGGCTTGGTTCCGAAATATGTGGCCGGTTAAATCCCCTTGACCTGCAAGAAAAATGTGGGGGGTTAGTGAAAGAAAAAGTACTTTCCTCTCCCTCAATATTCACAGCTGGAGTGCCCTTGAGCAAGACAAGCCAAAGGGCCGCAGTGTTTCTTCTTTGCAGGGAAGGGGATTTATCACATTGGACGGCAGGTATTTGTAATAAGACGCCCATCTCAGCTGAATGGTTGGAGGCAGTGACTGGCTGAGATAACCACCATTACTGTTTTCTGGCACAGTGACGGTCTACAATAAAGTTGTCCCAGGTATTAATCATTTCCTTCTTCAGCGATGGATTATCTTCCATTGACAGCCCCATTAAGGGAGCAGCGCCGCGGCTGAAGGAACCACGGACAGATATCCTTATCATCTTTAACAACTGGACAGATATCAAATCTTTTTTTTTTATCAACTATGAGTCCTGTAAAATGCTCAAGCTGAAGTCGTTACGCTTCAAACCGGAGGTGTTAGGGAACGAAGAAAGTCGCTAAAGTGACGCCCGCCGTCGGAAGTGGAAAAAGGGTTTATGGATTGTTAACATCGGTGAAGAGTTATGGGGTCTCGGACATATGGTTGCCGCGGCAACCATGACATCAATGCAGACATAGCCATGCATGAAAACTCTAATAGCAGGGGGCCAGTTGCTAGGCAACCTGGACTCTGGGAAGTCATGGGGTAAATGAACTGGGGGCTCAATTGTGGAACGTTGGGATTATATCCCCGCTAACTTCCACTCCGATCACACCTACGGAGACTCACACTGATCCTGGAACTCACAATGATGCTTTCAATCTAGGAAATTTGATGCCAATATTTTACGATCCAAGTATCACACAACCCTTGAGAAAATAGAAATAATTATAATAATAATAATAATTATCAATATAATTACTGTTATTATTATTGTTATTTGTTTTCAACACATTAGCTGTAATTTCCTTGATGCATTTTTTCCTTTGTCAACTTGGCTCGGGGAGACGACAACAGACATTCTTTGGATGTGTTTGCACACACAAACAAACTGATTGCGAGAAGCAAAACTTGCAGAACGAGAACCTGAGCAGGAGCTGAGCCGCAACTTTTGACTTTAACTTTCGATTCATGCCAAATTTCATTTCATAACTGAAATGTGCATGTCAAGTGAGTATCTGTT
Organism: Macroramphosus scolopax; assembly: GCA_901007825.1. Lineage (NCBI taxonomy): Eukaryota > Metazoa > Chordata > Actinopteri > Syngnathiformes > Centriscidae > Macroramphosus > Macroramphosus scolopax. The sequence continues at coordinate 37,907 of CAAKHC010019099.1, forward strand.
ATCTGAGGGTTATTATTTCAATCCATGCTAACGATTGCTGAGATCTGCGACGTGACAACAAACTCTGACCGGGGAAAAACAATCAGACAATCAGACAGGTCGTAAACTATTAGATACGTTACTTTATTGGGGGGTGAAAACGAAAGCGAGCACGCCGAAGATAAGGCTTCCTCTAAACTCATCGTTGGACAGGAAAGCCGGGCGTCATCGTTGCACCTGTGTGAACCGCGTTCCGGAGCCTGATGGTTGATTTATGTTCACCTACATTCTCTCCTCACAGTGAGTTATGTGAACCTGCGGATTCTCCGAACCGCATGTATGATCGTAAACTGTACACGTTGTTGTTTTTATCAACATGACCGCATGTACCAGGTCCACGTATGACTTAGTCGAAAATATTAGACAAGCTAGACGACCCTGCTATTATTATGTCTCTAGTATTTAACATGAGGTGAAGACACGTACAATCTCAGCTCATTCCAGACTGGAGACTAACTGTACCTACCACGCAGACAGGGCAGGATTTACAACCTGCAGATGAGCTTTAGCGTGTCAAGGTACTAATATTATGACTCAGGATGAGATCACCTTCACAACCGATGATGGATGATGTGCTCTCCGTTCCACTCCTCCCTCTGGCACAGCGCATGAGTCACACGCCACAGGAAATGTGCACCTTTTATGAATGGAGGAACCCTCTCGACGATAATTAGAAAGGGGAATCATGATGAAAGCGTTAGTCATCGTGATCGGCGGAGATTACAATAGGAGAGGAGATGCAAACAGGCTTCTTCAGTAGAGGTTAATGAATAAACCGTGTTACAGCGAGATGCATCATCTTCGTCCACGACGAACCCCTCGACACTCGCACAGCAACGCACAAAGTTAAAAGTTCCGTCGTGACCTTGACCTGTCTGCTATTTGTAGTGAAAAGATTTGCTTTAACCCTTATGTGGAATGTAAAAATGGAAGCAGGCTCCTCCACTCTGCTACATCGAGGTACTTATGTCATCCTTATGGCCTCGGTTGAGCCTATTTATAGGAAGTGTTGCCTTTTATATGAGCGCCGCTAGCAGTGGCCTGTTATCCCCCACAGACAGCGTAGCATTAGCTGCTTGTTGGTGTGGCTGGAACTTCATAGCACACACACACACACACACACACACACACACATGTGACCCCGAATTAGATTTGACCTGCAGAGCGGTTTGCGATTGATAATGTTTTACCGAGAAGTTGTTGTGATTCTTGCAAAGCGTCCTGACGTCTCACTATGAATAAGCACGTCGCGTTTATCGGGCTCAGGCTTTGATCCTCTTTACCAGAATATCAGACGCGAGAGGACAAAACAGGAGTCGTATTACTTTCTAACTGTTCTTTGAAATGTTGTCCGGCGCTCTCTGACTTCTCAGAAGGGGCCTTAGAAAAAGAAAACACGCCTCCAGCTGCAGAGCCCTTTTGCAAATGAAAGGTTCTGCAATGAGCGATCCTGCCTGCCAGACTCTGGTTGGCTCGTATCTGAAACGTGATAGCCCCTTCGGGACGGACTGCTCAGCCTCCACCACCTAGGGACTTCTCAGGGAACAGAGGGCTGCGTCTGCAGAAACAAACAGCGTGTCACCCTCGCTCCTACTGTCGTCCCGCCAACTGCCCTTTCTGGTGGTTACCATGACAGCATGTGGGGAAACTCCTGGAGCCGAAACAGTCAGAAACATCAGTGACTCCTCCACGTTTGGAGCGCGTCGGTTCAAAAAGTTTGCACAGAAGAAGCCTTCTTTTGTTCTCCCAGCTGCCGGGAGGGACCTGATGGAGGATTTGAATCTATAGTGAATACAAAACTAAAGGCTCAGCTGTTACTGAACAATGGTTGCATCCTCTCTCCTCTGCTCGTCGTCCCTGACAGTCACCTCCACCTTCAACTCATCCGAGGGTTGCTAAAGTGTCCGTCAACATAGACGATGCACTGCCAATTACTGCATGGGGATTGTTGGAGGTTTTTGTGCCTTCATACCGATTGACCAAGGAAACTCCAAGTCCTGCCCAAACGTAGGACACAGAAAGTAGTGCTGATGACTTAGATTGACGTCTGCAGGATCTTATGTTGGATGACAAACAGGCAGTAGGAGTGTTTAAGTGTCCAGAGCGTGAAGGCGGGAGGAATCTGTGTCTCACCACGAAGATAGTAAAAGTTAGTCACCCTGGTGTCGCTGCTGGTGAGCTCGGGGGTTATTCCAAGTTCATGCTGACTTCAGAGCAGCTGACACTCCGACTGTCACCACGTCTGACCATGTGAACTCATGTGCGCCTGACACAAGACCGCTTGTCCTCTATCTTTGTCTCTGCAGTAATCTGTCTCCTCTGTCCTTGTCCCTCTCCCTCTCTCTCTCTCTCTCCCCTGTCATGACTCATATGTGCCTCTGAAACGCCCAAACACAGACGGATTCATTACTCGATGATTTCTGGCTCTGCAGTGAGTCAGCCCCGGCACATGCCTCCTCCTCCTCCTCCTCCGTAGTGGTGGTGGTGTGGGCTCTGCTGGCCACCTCTCTGCTTTTGTCATCAGATCTGCATGTGCTTGAATGTACTGTTCTCCAGGCTCGGACGAAATAAGAGAAGAATCTGTTACAGAATTAAACATGTGCAAACTCTTCTTGAGGACAATGTGTTGTATGAAACATACAGTACTTGCAAAACACTTTAAATTGAACCTAAATGTTTCAGTATTTTAACCTCAATTTGGGACAAAGTCATCGTTTCTATAGTTGACATGAGACTCAGGTCGAGACTCTTCGACTCCGGAGTCGAGACTATCAAGGTCAACTAACAAGTCTGAAACTTTAAACCCCTTGAAGGAAAATTATGGGGATATAAAACAGACCAAATGGACTATTATTATATTATTAATATTAATATTAAAGCCTGATGTAAAATGTATGTCACAACGATATTTACACAACTTGTTTTATTTCAGTTTGTCCAGGTTAAAACAGGTTAAATGTGATATTGGACATGTTATTCAAGCATTGGTTGAAAAAGTAACAAAAAACAAGTTTTCTAAAGGTAGCTTGTTGTCACATTTGCTGACCAGGCACGTGACTATTTTGGGAATGATGTCATGGGTGCAGACATTCACACTTTGTCACATGACTGCAGCAGGATGTTCAGTCGATGTCACATAGAGACTTCACGAGTTGAAGTCACGGATCACGCTGGACGAGGAACCAAAATAGGAATAGTTCCAAATAGTATATTTCCAAAGATCATCAGTGTTTTATAGAATGACAATATTTACCTTTTCTCCTAGTTTTTGATCTGCTAAATACTTTTAATAACTTGACTATCGAGTCTCTCAATGCATGAGGCTGAAGTCTGAGTAAAGTCATGAGTCACTGGTGTTTAACTCCAAGACGTCGTCCAATCCGTCCGTCATGTGACTGCGAACGTCGTTATCACATGTCTGAATAAGGAGAACAAACATTAGTCCCAGTCCTGGTGGTGAAATCCTTTTTAGTTAAGACGCAAAAAGTTATTTTAATTAAAGATTAATAGTCTAATGAAAAGAGATGAACGATGAGAGACGAGTGTTTCTGACAACCTTCAGAACTCGTCTCTGTCCTGGCGGGTGTGTTGTGGTTGACTCACTTGTTCCTCAGACCAACTTTGAAAACGATGTTTTCACTAGTGTATCATTTGTCTTTCGCCGAACTACAATAACCTCATGATCCACCTCGGCTTTGTCACACACGAGCAGTCACAACTGCTTAGAATCAGACGGCATAAACAAACATGGAGGCGAGAGCTCTGAGATCCTGGGTGACCCTGAAGCAAAGCTGTGCTTCATGCTGGAGGCGGCTCGGGCAGATTGTTCCTCGGCTGGAGCTCAGAGGTCAGACCTCGGTAGGTCAGTCGTATCAGGCTGCAGCTCGGTGTGACGTAAAGAAAAGCACCCGCACACTTGTCTACTAGACGGTTGTCTAGTTAATGAATGTCAAAACCAGCCTTGTAACCGCCTGCTCGGCTTTTTTTTTTTGGTTTATCTTAAACACACACACACACACAGTCAGCGGCGTGAGTACGTGTGCTCGTAGGTGTCTGTGTGTATGTGTGCCGGTTGTCAAGGCTACCGCTCTCAGATTGCTGTGTTTGCTGACGGAAGCAAAAAAAAAAAAAAAAAGACAGATGTGGAACATTTGCATGTTGCTGAATGTGACGCAACAGCAGAGCGGACGGATTGTTTTTCCACTGAAAACAGGGTTCCTCACCCGTCAGATATTTTGTTACTACGTGACAAGCAGCATGTTGCTATTTATAACTCCGCTGTGACATCCTCCTTGCTGTCATTAGAAGCCTCTGTGTTTAAGTTAAGACTCCCCATGTCATAATCCTCGTTCAAGGAACGCCGAGGTGAAGCGACGCTTTGATTGCGTAAGATTCCTTCCAGCATCGCGGCAGTAAATCAGACCCCCCCCCCCTCCTCCCCCCCTCCCTTCCCTGAGCTGATGTAAAATATTAGTGTGCCATTACCCAAATGGTGATGTTACCTCAACATGAAGCAGGAGAAGTAAAGATCCCAGTTTTATGAAGAGCAGCCACTCCGCCGCCGCCGTCGCAAATAAAATAACTTTATAGTTGCCTCTGGATGGGCTCATCAAATACGCTCCACGTGTATTATTCATAAGATAACTGCTTGTGAAGGGTATTGCAATCTTGTGGTTCATAAATCTGCGCAGGCCGTCTGCATGCTGATGACGGCCGTGTATAAAACTCCACCGGCTGAGTGTTTTATTGACTCATCATGCGCAGCCTGTGGCAACACACCTGCCCGGGGTTGTCTGATGTCAGTGCCGTCAGAGTTTATGTGTCTGCAGCGGCGGGTGTTTCTATGACATGTTGTTCCCAGAAACACACACTGGCCTCCAACAAAGGCATTATTCAACCCCCTCTTCCTCCTCTGGTTGCAGGCTTGTCCTGGTCCCGGCTCCTCCGCGGCGCTTTTAGGCGCTTCTTACTCACTCTCTCCTAATTAGCTGATCACAGAGAGAGCAGGTCAGAGGTCAGGCTCCGGGGGAAAGGTCGCCGGTCTCCACCGGGGACATTCCACTCCTCCAATAACCCCTATCAGTGGGAAAAAAAGGTTGTGTGTCGTGTATTTACAGACTATAAGCACAAAACAAAGCAGAAAATACACGTGTAAAGACCAACTAAAGAAGCATCTGTGAGTGATGATTCAACTTCAATAGATCCTATTCACAGTCGTCTCATCACCTGCTAACTCTTCAAAACAACATTCTTCGCCCTTCCGTCTTTTCGGGACACTTGTTGATGAGTCGTCACGCGGCGGAGACGTGCTGCGATCAACAGACAGGCCGGGGGGGAAAAGCTTATTGTATCAGATTCTCCGTCTCCCCGGAGCACGTCTGGTATGTATACAAAAAGAGGTGCCACACGTCTGGAGAAATCTGTTCATCGTGACCTCTCCTCGCCGCCAGAGGAATGTGTGAATCACACAAACAGACACGAGAATGTGCGGCCACGCCCGCACGGGAAAACAAATCGACTGCGATGTTGACAACAGGCGCCGTAATTGGACTACACATCACACACACACACACACACACACTCCTTTTTAAATATTAAAGGGACGTAGGTGACGGAGAAGTCGCCGTCCTGATTCGGGGGATATTCTGATATACAGATGAGACCATGAGTCAACTAAAGGAGGGTTGAGGTGTCGGCGTGTCGTCAGAGTGATGGTCAGAGGTGACGCGGCTGCCTCGTACACCTGCGTGCAGATTCACAGCCGGCTGATGCAGCAGCGACTTCAGCGCTCTGCTTGAATTATTACTACGTTTTAAAAAAGCAACAATTAAACGCCCGGCTGTATTTTATCTGCAGTGTTTCCCCCGGTTGATTAATATTATGTAATCTTGTCGTATTCGAATACATTTGCATCCGTTTATTTCGCTGAAATATTTAATATTTTTTTTAAGGAACTGGCAAACGACCCGTTTTACTGAAGAGACTGAAGTTTATGACACAAATATTAAAAGGCTGCTTTTTATTTCAAACCGGTGAGAGGTGTTTCCTTTATTGGTTTTTCTCGAGAGCGTAAGAGGCTCACAGGAAATTTGCTCTCGTCTCTCCTTCCTGTCTGTTGTTACCTCTGCAGAGAGGCCGGCTGCAGCCGAGGATTCCACATCGACACCTGGGCCGTGCGTCTCCGCCACAGGCCGACGGGCCACAAGGCGGAAACCAATATAGCTGAGCAGATATCAGATGGGATGAGCTCCTCTTGTGTCGTGGCTGGTTTCATTGTGTCACTGCAGTTCCTTTTTTCGCAGTATAAAATGAAACGATAACAAGGTCACGACCTGAATTAAATGCCACGTTCAACGGCAGAGACACAAGCACCAACCCACTGCTTTTAATGTGCCGATGATTTGACCGAGATCAGGTAACTGACTCCCCTCTTGTTCTCAACGAGCAGATGCGACGCTCCCGTGACCTATAAAGAGATTGAAGGAGCCGCGTCGGGTTCCTGTGACTAACCCGGCTGCACAGATGGGCCACGTGGGAGGACAAGGGCAACAGATTTTTTCGCGAGATAAAAAAGAGAAAGAGATTTGAGTACAGAACTGACAGAAACGTCTTTTCTCTGGCTTAGGCAGGAATTTAATATGGGGGTCAGATGAGCTGGAAGCCTTTATCTGGCTGGACAAGCAGTTTGGAAGGTGCAGAACCACGTCATTAGCATTTTTCACAGGGATTATGATTTATCAAACCGTACGGCAAACCGCGGGGAGGCGGAGGAAACCTTCATCAGCCGGGGGGACAGGAGGACATGCGGCTGGCTGATTGGACAGGTGTTCACCTGCTGACGGAGATCCACATCCTCACATAAAGACGTGTCGGTGGCGAGGGGGGACGGCAGCATCCAGAGCCGTTACTGCAACATGCATCTCCTTGACTG
>CAAKHC010019101.1:8800-19118 GCA_901007825.1 Macroramphosus scolopax
ACACCCCCCCCCACCCCCCCCCGCGGGGGGGGGGGGGCCCCCCCCAAAACCCCCCCCCCCCCCCCCCCCCCCCCGCCCCCTCCCCCTTAGGTTGCAAAGATTGTTCCATCCATGATTGTGTTATTTGATCCCGAGGACACTCAACAATCAACAATTGAGTCGTAGTAGCCAGAATTTGCTGTTTCGGCTGTTTGACTCAATAAAAACGTGATAAACTAAAGTGATACTTTGTCAATTACACTCACTTACATCCCTGCTGTCAGAAGAAAATAGCTTTTAATTTACTTCTTCTTCAAACAATGACAGTGGAAACCTTTTCCTCTGAACGATTCTCCAGCTGTGAACTGTCTGCATTGTGGATTAAAAAATGTTTAACATTAAACCATAAACAAGGTTTCCCACCATCATAACAAGTCTGTCATATATCAGTCCTACAAAGACCATAGAGGTATGAGCTACATACATGAACCAATCAAAATGTGTAAAGTATTTCCATTTGTATACCATCAGAGGCTTTTTTTTATAAAGTATGATGAAATACTGTACATCATGTACAAAGTGACTCAAACATCTGGCACGTGTTGTCATATTTAAAGTTGGGACGGCCTCTAGTGGAGGAACAGTGTAATTACATCATTTCACTGTAGACACTACAAAGTTTATTAAATAAAATGTTTTCTTGATGCTTTAATGTGTAAGTTGTTTGGTGCATTCAAGTGCAAAGGAACAATATATCTTTAGAAACAACCAATCATATACTATTATAATGCCCAAGTGAAAGAGTGGTAATATCATCCAACCATTAATTAGTGTGGATGATGCACCATAGCAAAGGTTTTAAAACTAGATAGGACACAGATGTTCTCAACAATATTTTTGATTATTCAGATGCCAGGTAGGTGTCAAGGTGGTTATAAAATAATAGAAGCAACCCAAAGCAGGTGACAACAATCTGAGGCTCTGAGGGGCCCTGGAGATCTACTCTGACTTTCTTTACCCAGCTGATAATCCAGCCTCGTTTGTGCCAAGCCATCGCTGAGCATCTCAGAAAATGTGGAGCATGATTGTCACATAATGGCAGTAATTCATCTTGTCTGGAGAAAGACGAATGAGGCCTTTTATCGAGTATAAATTCAAACCCAAACAGTGTTATAGGGAACTTTTCTATGTAACATAAAAGTTCTTTTAATATTAAGTGTTTATAATAAAGGATACAAAAGTTACTTGTATTTAACTTTAACCCCCCTTGCATGCCCAGGTTCTGTTCATTTACAATATTAGACATGTGTGCTATAAAATATTGCATTTAGTTTGTGTGTTGTGCTCTATGCTAACAGACAAGCTAATGCTAATGTGATGATGCTACAGTATTCCTCTCAAACCAGCCTATATAACTGAATTATTGTTTTTGATCAAGAACCTCTCTGTGTGCAGGAATAATGCAGCATCTTATTGAATTCCATGACATAAGGAGTCTATTGGTTCAATTGATTTAGTCACATGTGCATCATTCATATATGTATATAATATTGCAATTTAATTGAATATTGTTGTGCCTTCCCCGGATGTCATGAGCATCGGTAACATCATTATAAAGGGTTGTACTCCACGTGACTCTGGAGGTCGGTTGTGTCAAATGTGCAGATTATTTTACACTTGGTTGTCCTCATGTGACGCCATCTATTGCTCCAACCTCGTCTTTTAATTGCTGTGACGTGTACATACTGTATATACATGGCATAAAAGTTTGATTTCAATATTGCACCACTACTACTGCAACTAACAAGCCTAGTAAGACTCGTCATCCCCACCCACCCACCCACCTGAGCTGCGTGTGTTTGTTGTCCACGCATCGGTGACACGAGCTGGGCAGGTTGTCCTCCAGAGTCACGTGGTCATGCTGAGCATCCTTCGCAGAGGCTGCGCGGCGTGTCTTCACTAGGTTACGGTAAACGGTCCAGGGCTGCTCCTGCCGTGTGGAGCCGCAGCATCCATGCATTATCTCCATCCGGGTGGATTGCTCTCAAACATCACAGGTAAGTCTGCACATGCAATATTGGGAATAAGGAAATGTGCATTGAAAGGATGCTGAGTCGTTGTGAGGCTATTTGCTACGCAGCAAAGACATGCACGAGCCTGCCAAGTGTGTAGCGTTTCAGGAGGCAGGTCTTTGCACAAACTAAGACATGCAAGCTTGTTAATCATCGCAGAGGAGTCAGTCTTTGCATGCATGTGTGTGTTGCACTCCGAGGGGGGGTCACGTCTTCGTGGTGAGCAGGTAGAGCAGCAGCGCTCCGGAGGCGGCTTGATAACAATCGCAGATGGAGTCATAGTTGAGCTGCGGTGTTTTGCCGTTATTGTAGCAACTGCATTGCCTCATCACTCACAATATGATCACAAGCTTTATAGGTCATCTTTGAGCCCAGAGAAATAGCCTGTGATTGAAGTTGGAGCAGAAGCTGGGGGTGGGTTGGTCACATAGTAATGACTCAGCAGCAATCATTAACATCACAGGCTGCTGCTGGTGGAGCTTCACATGATTCCCAAACATATCTGACTCATGGATGTGGAAACCTCACACCTTTGGAGCTTCAGTGTTTGATAAACACGGCGTTGAAGAATTGAGTGCCAGTATTGATCATTATACCACTTACATCCTGCACATGAAGGCGCTGGCGAGTGTTTTCACAGGCGTTGTAAACTACATGATCAGAGGTGCACTAAATACAGGCGGAAAGTAAGACTGAATATATGATCTGAGTTAGTGTAGAAAGAATGGAATATATTGTATCTTTACGTCACAGGTGAGGTAAATGAGGAATAGAACTTTCTTATTTTTAAATATCATTATAAATATATTAATATCATTACCTCACCAGAAGGATCCACAGAATCCGCTGGTAATAGTTTTCACACGGACTGTAAGTAAGGGTATGTACTATTTGTACTATGGTACTTACATATATGTGTGTTTGCATGCTTCTGGAAATACAAGTTGACTTTTGTGTTGATATTTTTCACTTCACTGCAACTTCTATTCAACTGTCCTGTATTGATGTGAAAGCAGACATGACACACACACACGTCTTGACATCTATGTAACTGGGTAGATTTGTAATAATTCCAGTGATCAAATCCCATCAGCTTCATCGCCCGTCTTGCTGAATGACTCTACATCATCCCCACCATAACTGATAATAAGTGTAATCAGCGCTGTACTTGCTGTTACTCCTCTGCCTGCTTTGAAGCTTATTTTCGTCCGTTTGTCGTCTTTGTGCATCGTACGTCTCAGAGTTCTCTGCCTGCTTCTCTCTCTAAATATAGACGTATTCATGTAGTAATAGCGAGCTGCTTCATCTGGAGTGGTTGTTATTGGGTAAAAGGCCTGTGAATGACAACCCTGCCGGAGGCCTCGCTGCCGACTCCCCGGCCAGCGCTGCACCGGCAGCCTGAGGGCCACACGGAACGTCTCTGCAGTGCTTCCTGCTAGTTCATAAAACCTTCTGCAGATATGTGAGGCGACATGAAAAGACATTCAGAAAGACAATATTTGGGTGTTTAAGTGACACTGGGACGTCTTAGTGCTGCTATTGTCTGCTGTGGTTGAGCAGGTTCACTGCAGCCTGCAGACTGACTCTCCCTCTGCACTGCATGTGACAGAGTGTCCATGCTTGCCAGTATGTGCTGTGAAACTCAGTGTGATGTCTCTGCACTGATGCCAAGACTAATTCTTCAGTTCAGTTTCTGATAAAAGTAATCGCTCCCTGATTTCTTCATCGTGTAACAACCACGGCGAGTGATAACACATTTCTTCAGAGGATTTGTCAGAAGCCTTTCATGCACCAGTTAAATGTTTTATCTTTATTATGGTATGTTAATAATCACTGCAGCGAGACACTCCAGTACAGAGACACTGTCCAACCAGTAACTGTACTGGGATGAAGACGAGTACCTACCAGTTCCTGTGATTCAGCTTTCACACTCAATCCCTGTCGCCATCTGGAGACCGCAGGGCAGAGTCTGGCATCTGCGGTCCAATGAGTGCCACACTATATAGCACGGCGTCATTAGGCGCAATTATCCTCCAGTTACCTTGATGAAATGATGCGCGATAAACACCAGGCAGAGGCAGGCTCGTGTAAAACCACGGCCCTGCACGGCTCAGTCGCTTTTCAAGCTGCTCGGCAGAAGGGACATTTTATTTTGAGCTCAGGTTCGATTGTATTTGTGATGTGGAGCGATGTGACGGAGGTCAGATGGGCTCGGAATGATCATATTTTTCTCTGCATAGTCTTGTAAACATTTTAATCATGCAGTATTCTTATTTGATGCAACTACATAAATAGGTAAATAAACTTTTACAGGAGTGATATTATTACTTTGGCATGTATGCATGCTTTAATCCAACTGAATGGAACCTTATCTTAGTATGAACCATCAATCACAAGAGGGTGTGTTTCCCTTTTTCCTCTTTCTGTTGGCATTCCTCAAACTCAAGTCCCCCCCCCCCTCACCCCCATATTCAAAGGCCATACAGAGGCTGTTCTCCCTGATTTGACAGCTGGTATCGGAGTGGGTCGGACATCTGATATCAGTAATGAGTGTAGTGTTAGCTGGGTAGGAGCTGGGTCTGCTTTGGTGAAGGTGATGACATACTCCACTGGTGGCAAACCCCGGCCCTTCAGACACAATGGACGGCAGGAGGGGGGGATCAGTGTGGGGTTGCAACAAGCTGTTCTATAAAACGGGGGGAAATGTATTTATCATACCAAATCTGGTAGCAGGTCAGTATTGATGAGTCTGTGGCCATGAAGACAATTTGATGTATTGTAAATTGAAAGTGCTTCTAATGAGTCAATAACAAATGCATGAATTATGCTTTAAATAAATATGTAATAGGAAAAAAAAGCAAAATGAGGTGGCTAAAAGTCATGCTTTAAATCCCTGGACTCGTCCATATGTTGTAAGATAGAGAGGGTGTGAGTAACATCCTCAAGTGTGATAAAGAGGACCAAGTCACCCTCACCTGGAATATCAGCACGGCATAATAATGACATGTTTTCTCTAATATAGCATTGTTGCGCACCATAATTATCATCGCTTCTGGATTTCGGTATCTCGGTAACAAAGGAGTCATCTGAATAACAATGAGACTGAAAGCAAGTTCAGTCTGGTGACGGTCAGAAAACAGCAGTTACAAATACAGTGAGACGCATTAGCTCAGCTGCATGTCGTCCATTACTATGATGGTTTATCTCCCCGGGATCCAGCATTCATATAGTTTGAGCTCAAGTGAAATGAAATGATATGAAGCAGTGGTCCAACCAGTAATCCAACCAGTCCAACCAGTGATCCAACCTGGATCCAACCAGTGATCCAACCAGTGATCCAACCAGTCCAACCAGTGATCCAACCAGTCCAACAAGTGATCCAACCAGTGATTCAACCAGTCCAACCAGTGATCCAACCTGGATCCAACCAGTGATCCAACCAGTGATCCAACCAGTCCAACCAGTGATCCAACCAGTCCAACAAGTGATCCAACCAGTGATCCAACCAGTCCAACCAGTGATCCAACCTGCCGGCAAGTTTCATGAAAAATGGCGCTGTAGTTTTTACATCATCCTACTGCCAGACAGTCAAACACGACCTCCGGGGTGGAGGTAAAGAGATACCTAGTACCCAGGTGTGCTTTCACCTTGACACACTGCTATTTGATTTGAGTTGTTTAGACAAGACTAGTTTGTAGAGAGCATTTTTTTCGCTTGTCTGTCTGCTAAAATCAGTTCCCCGGAAGAGTGAATCCATGAATGGATGTTAATACCAGTGTAGGTTGTAGGACGGACTGTAGGCTCCCTCTCTGTCATTGCCAATGCAGGAGTGGAAGTCACGCGCCCGTCTATCCTGGACAGTTACGGTCCCTCCCTGCTACCTGTTGATGTGCTTCCTCGCCTCCCACTTGAAGTCACATCATTTACTTCATTACGAGTCCGGAGCTCAGAACGTATTCAAATAAAGGTTTCAGTGGTTTCTGCTGCATACGTCATTCTGCTGGTGGAACCGCTGCCGAGTCCACCAAACCAAATATCCTCCTCCGCTGCACCGATCCCGTCCTCATCTCAGTTTCACTGTCTGTGAAATTGCTTTTCTTCCTTTGCTGCCCTGTTTGCTGTCATGTCTCAGGAAGGAATAAAGGGTCGCAGTGATTTATATGGAAATGAGTTATTTAGGGGTGTTTACCTCCGTGTGCAGCTGTTGGTGGTACCGGTCACTTGCCAACATGTGCACGATGACAAAGATTCTTAAAAACACGTGCATACATCAGAATACATCCTCAACACCCTTTTAATAGAAACTAACTTTGTGTTTTTCTGAACATATAGTTTGGGACTATTGACCGTGTGTGCAGTCTGTGTACTTGGCAGGTGTCCGACAGCTGCTGGACTAATACCCGGTGCTTCCTGTCCACTCTCCTGCAGGTTATGCCACCCCAAAGGCTTCCTAGATCCCCAGCCGTGAAAGAGAAGGGCTGAACACGGTCCTCCCTGTGGTTCCTGCTGCTTCTCAGCCCATCTTTCCCTCCTTTCCAGCCCTGCATACTCCTCTTCCTCAACCACCCTCCCTACTCACCCACACCTGCCCCCTGCCACTCGTGCCATATTCCCCCACTGGAGGACGATTGGTCAGCCATAACTTTACCCGAAGCATCCTTCCCTACGTCGATCCCATATTCTGTCTCCATTTAGTTGTCGGTATCAGCTGTCTCCCCCAAGGCTCCCGGTCTTAATAGGATCCATTCTGTACACCCTGGCTGCAGGCCAGACCCCATGGCTACAGGAGGTCATGTGACTGAGATAGATGTGTTGATCAACCTGCATCAGGTAAGCCTCCTCAATTAGCCTCGTCTCTATGTTTACAGATAAACATCCCTCACAGTCTCCGTCAAGGTTACACGTAACCTACATGCGTTTACATCGAGATACGGCGTATATAAAGTCAAAGCCTAGACGCCAACTCTAACCATGTTCTGCTGCTGTAATAAACATTTCAACATGAGTTTTCTTTTTCAGAGATGATCACATGGCAGAATTGATGCCTGCAATTTCTCCATTTGTTGTATTTGCACATTGGCTGCATTCGACCATTAGCACTTTGGCTACAGGTGTCTAAATGGACTGAGGAGCATCTGTTAGTCATTGAAATAAGCCCAGAGGACTTCTGGTCTGTTTCCCGGGCTCCTAATAAATGTGATGCATTTTTTTGCATTTGGTGATGCCAAATAAAAATAAAACAGTTATTGGCTTAAATTTCCTTCTAAAGTGAAACATATGGGAGAAATGAACAGTTTCGGGTGCTTGCTTATCTTTCCTTTATATGCAGTTATAATAAATGTTAAAAATCAAATACTCTGATTAAATAATTGCACATAAATAACAATTGCAGAATTAAAAAAAAAAACCTGATGCTGGATATTTCTGCTAGTTGAGATTTGTTTGTCCGGGACGGCTGCCAGCTGCTTCAATCAGAAGAGCCTGTGATGAAGGGAGTGGGAAGCGTTTTTAAACATTGCTAAATAAAAGAGCAGGAAGCAACAGAAACCAGGGCACGGCCGCGGCAATCAGCCTGCGTCTTCTGAATGTGAGAGAATCAGAGATAGAGATAGTGTCTCGATTTGAATTGACTCCTCGTGACTCCGTCAAACTGAAGGATCCTCTGCTGCACATGTGCAACCTGCCTCAGGGCGGCAGCCCGAAAACTACACTCGCTTTGATTAAAAAATATATCAGATCAAACATTCACAATGGCGTCAGCACATCCAGCTGCCCACTGTAAAAGAAGTCAGGCTCGTTCTGGATGTTTGTTATGTTTGTAACGTGAAGTTTCCTTCAAAATACATCAAATATTTTAAACAAAATTCAAGATCCTGCCTGTCACATTTCTTGCCATGTTTCATTCTGACTTTTACGCCAAGAGAAGACTTTATCTTAGATAAACTTGAACCAGGCAAAAAGAAAGATATTCTGTATCTGATGGTTAAACTTATAATTGAATCTATTCTTATATTGTTATTGTTGAACAATAATTGACAAATCAGATGGAAACATCCGAGTTGACTAGCATGTCTTTATATTCACTGATTCTAGATTAGCTTGTTTTCTGTAAATATCTATAATATGATTAATGGGTAATTGCTAAGCATGTGTTGTTAATGTCTCATCCCAGTCAGGTTTGGCAGCCTGAAGAGGTTAAATTCTGGGCTTTGGCCAGTTGCTCTGCAGGTGGATTGGAGCATATGTTACACTGGTGCTCAAACTAAATGTATTTGCTCTTTAAAGAACTATCATTGTTAGAATCATTAACCTGACCTGAACCTTATATATCTGATATTAGACCCAGTAATTCCTAACACACCTCGTTAACTGTAATTATCATTTCCAGTATGTTAGCATGGCTTTATGTGGCCATGGATCCTTAAACTGACCCCGAAAGCCCTCATGTCTTACTTTGTAAACAAAACTCAACATTACTCAGCAGCTGTTAAATATTTGAATCTCTCTCTCTGGAGCTACGCTCCGTTAAATATGAAATATTCATGTTGCAAGAAAGGTTTGCAGGCTCCCGAGGAAAGTTTAGACGCTGTTATTCGAACTGAAGTGAAGCTTCTCCTCACAATTGAACGGACATCGGCCAACCAGCAGCAGAGTAATTGATTTAATTTAGTGTATTAAATATGTTTGATATGGATGATGAGCAAGAGTATTAAAATTTAGTGAGATGAGAGCTTTAATCCAACATTTACAATCTCTATGTCGGCAGCAGAGCTCACTGGAAATGGAATATATAAATGTTTTGTGCTGTTGTAGATTTATACATTATTCTAAAATGTGACCGTGAAATTAGCTTCAAATTAAAGAATAACTTGCTTCAAATGTTTGATACAACCAACACGGCCTCCAAGATTAGAGTTGTAGACGAGACAACTGTAACCTTAAAGAACCATCATGTTAGATTCAGTGACATCTAGTGTTGAAGGTTGAAATTGCAACACCTCATTATTGATTATTCACTAATAAAAACATAGTTATTTATCTTCCATTTCCATTTCAGCAACAAAACAGAATGTACAGAATATAATGACAAAATATCTGATACATTTATTGTAAAATATATTTGAAGAATGGAGGATGGAGATGCAGCACCGTATGACCTCCTCCCCACCTGGAAGAGGAGAGACCACACAGAGAAGATTAGCAAACAGATCAAACATGAATGGATGTTAATACCAGTGTAGGTTGTAGGACGTTCCTTAGGTTCCCTCTGTGTATGAATGCAGACCGTTAGCATACTCTTCATACATTGTAATATCGACATCCGTAGCTACATTGTGTACAATGAATACAGTGTGTTGCCTTTAAGGCATAATGTTGGATGGACTTTTATTTTGAAAAGGCCTTTATTTTGAAAAAGTGTTTGTCATGCTTAACGACTTCCTGTTAGTCGTTCGAGGACGATTCGACAGATTCGCTGAATCTGTCAATTTATCTTCTGTCTCCACACTAATCCACATTGTAAACGTCACAGAGGCAATGTCGTAAGTAAATAATTTCATAGTTGCATTTATAAGTTAATGTTATTTACATGAAAAAGAATTTGATTTGTTTGTAATTAAAAAACGTTTTATTTACATATATTTACATTGGAAAAAACATGTCGGCAAATTGGTGATTGTTGTATTCTGTCTTTGTTACAGTTTTCACTCTTCTGTTTGTGTAAGAGGATTTAAAGAGCCACAGTAAAAGCAAGTAGAGCTTACTACGACTCAAGTCATCATTTTTCGCAAACAAGAGTTTAGCTAGTTGGATAGCTGCAGTTGCTACACTGCAGTGAGGACAACATAATGAGTCTATATTTTAAGATAAGATAAGATAAACATCAGCAAAGTGGATAGATAATTTATAAAAAATAACAACAAATGAATAAGTACACATGTCTAGATGAATCATCAGAAATAAGAACTAATCAGTAAGTGATAAGTCCAACTGATGTAATAAATAAGCTACATAGAAGCTACAGTTGCAGAGGTAAGAGCAGTGATGTTACATGTAGTGGATAAGTTAAGTACAGTGATCCCTCGCCACTTCGCGGTTCACTTATCGCGGATTCGCTATTTCGCGGATTTTCATAATGCATTTTTTTTTTTTTTGGTGCATTGTGCTCTGCATTCTGATTCGCTAAAAACTCACTCCCGCTTCTTGTATCAAAACATGCTACGAATTGTGCTATCATTTTGTCGTCTCGTGCAGTTATGTGTACGTAC
>CAAKHC010019102.1:0-12386 GCA_901007825.1 Macroramphosus scolopax
CCATCATCCATCATACCCACCCATCCATCCATCCATCCATCCATCCATCCATCCATCCATCCACCCACCCACCCATCCATCCATCCATCCATCCATCCATCCACCCACCCAACCATCCATCCATCCATCCATCCATCCATCCATCCATCCATCCATCCATCCATCCATCCATCCATCGATGACACCATTAAAATGTTTAAAAGTGCTCCATCATAATGTTTGTTTACCCGTCTGGCTCCGTCTCCATGGAGACGCCACTCTGAGATCCAGCTACGTCAATCAATACGCAGAGAAGTCATCGCGTGTTCCATTTAGCGAGTGCCTGGGAAAAGACTTGTGAATTAGAGACGTCTGGGTAATTTCTCTCTCCAAACGTCATTGAAGTGTCATATTTCCTCGGCGCAGCCTCGACTGCTCAAAGAGACGTCTTGTCACACGCGGCTGATGTTGTTGAGTGCAGCCGGAGATCAACGCCGAGCTCGTTGCGCTCCCAGAGAGCTCCGGGGCACCTGAATGTTGTCCGGGCCCCCTGTCAGGTGTGATCACACACAGTTATCTGCTGCCACAGCCTGCTGGGAGCATGAGAGCAGGGCCGGGGTGATGGTGGCAAGAAGAGACTCACATTCAGGATTCACTGTGCACTTTCTGTCTAAGCCGCTTTGGTCTGCAGCTTTGCACTTTTTCAAAGTGCTGGCCTGAGCCACGGATTCTAAGCTCGGCTCTTTGAGGCCGGCAGGCAGTCTGGGGATGAACACCGAGAGACAGACAGACAGGCAGACAGACAGGAGAGGTAAGAAACAAGATCACAAGTACCTCTTCTAGCCGAGGGGCATGAATGCGTCTATGAAAGGCTGTCCTCCACATCCAACCACACACAGACACACACCTCCCGCAGCCTCTCTCCACCAAGATCTCCTTAGTGTTCATAATTCGATTTTAGCAATCACTGTGCAAATGGGGTCGGAAAGTAAGCGGAATCTCTGCCGTGTTCCGTCTGTCCACAACGCTCACATCTTACAAACTACGCTCCCCGTATCTGCTGACGAGATTGAAAAGCAGACCCGGGTCTCATTTTGTCGGGGGGGAGCCGCTCACTTTCTCCTCCCTATCTTTGTGTTCGCAGCGCACAAGGCAGCTCTCTCAACCCCGGGTTTCTCAAAGGATTAGATATGCCGAGTCTTGAGGGTCTTTGCATACAAAACGGCTCGGGACGAGAAGAAAGAGACCTCAGTGTGGACGGCAGGCCAGTGATTGGACACCAAACATGTTTAGGGCGACTGGTCAAATACAATTAATGGTTAGTAACTTTAACAGTCCACCAACAGCTGAGTTCCTCCGTAACTCATTTCTTAACCACGATCAAGGTGATTGAAGCAGCAGGATAAGAATCTCCTCATGAACTGAATATAAAACAGATATTAGCTTTCAAGGACACGTGAATCACATCAAATACACCTTTGTTTAAGAGATCCTATTAACCTGTAATATATCTGATTGAGATATACACTTTTAAAGTTTCTGTTCCGACTTCCCATCGTCCCTCTGATGAATTTAAAACTAAATATTAGAATTTTTAAAGTACATACAGCTTGAGCTGAAATATTCTTCTTATCAATAACATGCAAGATAAATATATTTAGGAAGATACAGCTGAAGTATTATATGTTCAACAAGCTTTGATGGTGACCTTGAATGTCGTCCTGGCCACGTTCCTCTACAAGGTCACTCGCATAGGATGCCAGAAAATGTGCAAAGAGCCTTTTAGTTGCCAAGAGTTGTTGTCGGAAGCCGTTGAACGACTGCCGACCGGTGACCTTAACATCCTCAGTAATAAAAGTATTTGAGAAGAAGAACTATTCCCTGCGAGACTGAAAGCATCCTTACGTTTATCTGCAGGAGCGCGAGGTGGGCAGGAGGTCACTTTAAGACTAAACTACAAACCACCGGAGGGGCTGAAGACACTCGCATATACATCGTAACATCCTTCAGGGGACAAAGACTCTGGATGTCATCTACTCCCAGTCAGTACATCTGATGCCTTCAGGGACTCTGTATATGTTGTGTTTGTTGACACTCTGATCCCTGAGACAAGTTTTCTCCAGTTTAAAACCAACTATGAATCAAATGACTCTGCGAGGAGCCGGATGGTCAGTAAGTCTGTACCAGTATGTTCCTCTGCAGTCTAATATTTGTCTCCTCTAATGTGGTGATTATTATAAAAGGTGTGGACGCAGGACTAGCGGGTTTGCTTAGTGCTTATTTCTTTGGCAGCGACTCTCTCATGTATCCTCGTCGACGGGGCTTTAAAGCTGCGGGGACACATTCCATTTCAGTGATAAAAGCTATAATTGTTCACACGGTTCCAACTGTGGGGTCTCAGTTCACAACTCGTAAAACACGGCTCAGTTGCTGGTTGTGTCAAACGTGGACGATGGAGGAAACACCAGACTTTGGTGCTCAGTTTTGCTTCGGCGAGTGAAGGTCGTTGGGTTTGCATGTTCGGTACCCAGAGACCTGTGGAGGGGCGACCACTCTCTACCTTTGCTACATGTGGTGTCAGAAGTGGCATCGGAGTTGCATCCGAGGGATCCCCAGTGAGAAGGTCTCCAAAGATGGTGGAAGCACCAGCGTGAGCGGCACCCTGGGGTGTCGGGGAAGCCTGTGTGCATGGACCGCGCCTCCCAAAGGGGACGGTATTGTCACGGAGTGCCGTCACCGCGGTCTGTAGGAGCTCTTTGACACCCAGTAAACGCCCCTTCAGGGTGGTACGACCTCGCCGTCCCTTCACAACAGTGTGCAAATTGGGAATTTGTAACGCGGGAATTTTGTGCTGAGCGTTTAATCAGTCAATAGCTGAGGTGAGAGCAGCAGATGTCGACTCAAGAGGACAGAAACAACCACAAATTAAACTCACAATGCATCATTTTACAGCAAATTAGTTTTAGAAAATTAGACACAAAGCCCCACTGAGACGGATGTTATTAGTTTTGTAGGTGTGGAAACAAAGGAGGAATTCATCCTGATGGGATAATGAATGTCAGCGCTGGTATCGTCCCAATTCAACCGATATTTATCAACACATTAAATCTCAATACCACAAATGTCAGGTGATATTTTTACCTGACATTGTTATCCCTGAAGCAACACTGTTGCCATGGCGATACAAACGGCCTCAATGATCCCATATATTCAGTAAGACATCAGATGTGATGTGCAAACTAGGACTATTTTTCTCTCGGGAAGTTAAGTGTTTTTGACTAATTGTATTTCATTTTCACACCTTTTGAAACACGACTAATGCTCCATTAACCGCTTCAGCAACGCGCCGCTAAGCTGCAGCCTCCATCCCAAACACCACCTACACATCTGGATGTGCAACAGAGGGCGCCGAGTATCTGCTGCCGCTTTTGGAAGAAACATAGGAGAAGTGTGAGGGGAGGGGGGGCTTATTGAGGTGTGATGTATGACTTAATTAGAAGGGTTACTCATAATATAAAATTAAATGATTATATCAAAATCCCAAAGTCATAAATATGATGAGGCCTGACGCCTCGGGGCCGACCTGCAGCTCTCTGGGAGTTTGTTGATAAGTGTGATATGCACCTGCATGCAAAGGTTATTCATCCCCCCTGTTCTCCTCGCCAGGTGCAGTTGAACACCTGTAACAGCTGCATCAACAGGTTAACATCTGAAGCCGATTGAATTACGGTGTCAAAGTAAACATCAATTATTGAAGACGTCTCTCGGCTCGCAGCAGCTGCCGCGACTTGAAACCTTCAGAGGAAGAGAAAGTGTCTCCCACGTGAAGGATGTCGACCCGTTTGTAACATATTCAAGTCTTTGCATAATTCTGACATCAGACTAGGTCGATTTATTTGCATCCTCTAATTACATCATGCTGTGTTAGAAAAAATAATATATCCAGCTATTTCAACCAGCTTTTTGTTTTCACGTTCGTCTCTAAGACGTAAAAAATCTCCTAAAATGCCGAAATTAATTTTCCTCTTTTCCAAACGTACATTAGAGTTCTCGGGTATCCATCAATTTCATCACAGACGATTGCAATTATTTCTGCTTAATGCATCATAACAGCTTTGTATTGATTGGTACTCCAACCGCCGTGCTTTAATCATTCAGCTCTGCTTTGGCTTTTAAATAATAGAAATCCTCAGTTTCATTCCTCTCCAGTTAAAAACGAAGGGTGGGTAAGTGCTATATATTCTATTTTTATCCTTATTGGCTATTTCCATCACAGAATGCAACACTATTGGGCAATAACCGATTCTCTGTGCTGCAGCTGATGTACCAGAGTTTAGAACGGAGAATATCTGGTGTGTTAAAAGGCTTTAAAGCAGCTAAAGAGATTATATAGCCGGCTGCCTTGAGCCTCTGGTACAGACCTCAGTGTGGATCCTCCAACAGCATCCAGACAAAGACAGTACGGGTCTAATGAAATCACGAAATAAAGGGATATGATGGATCTGCATCCGCTGACTGAACACACGCAGCAACACGGGATCTACTTCACATGTTTAAACGGAAACACAAAACGAGATGTAGAAATACAGTTTGTGTTATATTGCCGCTGTCATCGTTTCCACTCCTGCTGCAGTTCATCAGCACTGCAGTTATCTTGTCTTCATCAGTGTCATGCTGGAAAGGTAAAGTTGAGATTTATATTTCCAGTGTTTCAGGCTGGATTATTGAATTCTGTCCAAATCCGTCTTCTTCATTGATCCGGTGATCACAGTTCAAATTGAATGGAAAACAACAGGTTGGAGATAATTATAATGTAAGATCACACCACTTATACATCGCCCAGAGTGACGGTTCCAGGAGTGTGTGCAGCACTGTTCATCCACCACATGCACCCCACTTTTAAAGCAAATTCAGCATCACGTGGCATCAAAGATCTTCCAAAAACAAGTCTGAAAAGTTATTTGGTGACTTTGGCTCGACCCGCCACAAGACACCGTTTGCCACAAGTAAACCCTCTATTGTGATCACACGGCAGAAGGATCATCGTATGATAATGTGGACAAATCCACAGAAACCGGTGCCTGCTGGGAAATCACACAACACATGGCATGAACCTCGCAGCAGAGTGCTTCTGCAAAGCCCTTTTTTCTTTGTCTTCCCGCCACGAACACAACAAAAGGGACCGCGTGACTCGATTGCACACGGATCCATACGACTCGAGCATCATTAAAGAATCGGCGACGTACCAATTATCCCTCCCATCATACAGGAACGGCCTATAAACAGATGCGATGGACCTCCACCTCCACCTTTACGTTTCAACTCAAGTCTTCAAGCTGCTTGCGATGCAAAGAACAATCAAAACACACTTCACAGCAATGTTGCATTCTCAAGGTTGTTGAAAACTACTTAGAGCGACTGCTTTTTATTTGCCGTTCATGTGAGCACGATTCAAAACGCCGGGCAGTCTCAAACAATGAGGCGTAATGAGCTCGTGGAGAACAGATTAAATGAGGTAACGGCTCAGTGAGCTTCCGCAGCTACATTTACACATCGTGCAATTTATCGGGGGATTAATTGGTATTTTTTATGGAACGCAGAAATGAGTGTTGTTGGTCGTTGACGTGAGGAGAGGCGACACCTCCTTGTTTAGTGTCAACAGAAGTTATTCAATCGGCAGACGCGTGCGTCCTCGTAAACAAGTGTGAAGCCGAGAAGACGAGAGGAGCCGTGTTGTGTGTGTTTGGATTCTGCGGCTCAATATTATGACGGCGGTTGTCTCTTACCCTTGAATTTCAATTCCAGCAAGCCTTTTTTCTCTACCTTTTAAAACCCATTGATCTGCTGACCTTCTCCGATAATGCAATTGGAAAAAGGAGATTCTGCACACAGCCAGACTATTATACTCCTATAATCTCATCAGGAGTCAACGTGTCAGTGATTTCTCAGGAGAAAGAAAGACCGGATCATGTATTTAAACACCGCCGTCCCATTTTGCGACCATATATTCTTAAGCCGGCACACCTCTTTCCATAAAACATGCATTTAGGGTGTGATACCGCCTCGTTCATCAGCCGCAGAATGTGAGAGCTTCTCAAGAGTTATGGACTGTTAGCTTAGCAGGCTGCGAGTGACAGACACAAATCAGCTGCTGGGTTTTTATGGAAAGTCGAAAAAAGTGTGATGTCATTAGATTCTGTGGTTGTTGTCGCATGTGATTGGTGATGATGACGTGCTATGACGATATGATGGGATAAGATGAACCTTAAATTTACAGCATCACAGCAGCAAAGTGGATAGTGAACACAGTAAAGAGCTTTTATAAAAGAATAATAAATGAATAAGTTCACATGTCTGGATGAATCGTCAGAAATAAGAACTAAAGAGTAAGTGATATGTCTAACTGATGGAATAAATAAGCTACATAGAAGCTAAGTTAGGAATCAGAATTGGGTTCATTGCCAATTAAATGTTTTCACATTACGAGGAATTTGTCCTAAAAAGTACTGAGGTCAGGTATACAGGACAGAATTCATTAAAAAATAAAGGTCAGAGGTCAGTGGGGGTCCTGGGTCTTATTGACGAGACCGGTGGCGGAGGGGAAGGAGCTCATCTTGTGTCCCGAGGTGTTGGTGGGAGCGATTCAGAAAGTTTGTGTCCGTGGTGGGAGGGGTCAGCCGCAATCTTAACTGCACGCCTCCGACTTCTGGAGGTGCACAAGTCCTGGAGAGACGGTAGATTGCATCCAATTACCCTCTCGGCAGAGCGAATGATACGCTGCAGTCTGCTCCCGTCCTTGTCAGTTGTTGCGGCGCGCCAGATGGTGATGGAGGAGGTGAGGATGGACTCGTTATGACGGCGGTGTAGAACTGCACCTTCACCGACACTGACAGGCTGTAATCCTTCAGCTGCTGGAGGACGTACATCCTCTGCTCAGCTTTTTTTAGTTGGATGAATGCATGGTGCTTCTACTATATATGTTCTTTAAAATGGTCTCTTAACAACCCCAAATTGCAGTCAGACATCATCAACGCCGTCTTTCAGAGGAATCAAGTGACTGCCCCTCGTGTCATGATGTATAACGTCGCTGTCAACAGCAACAAAGAGGCTTTTATTCTGAAAGGCTGCAGCTGCTTTGTCACGCGGCGATTGTTTTTCCCACATTCTGTTTTTATTCTCCACCCAGCTCAAACGAATGTAAATCATCAGACTTTTGATGGTGATTTGTTTACCGAGAGCGACTGAACTGAACATTTTGAGAAAAGAAACGGGATCAATATGAGCGTCGTCTGTCGGAAACGGTTCAAAGAACATCAACGGTTTTTATTCTTGTCAGCGATGCAAATCCAAATTGTTTGGATTTGTTTATACTGCCAATCAGCTGTCCGGCCCATCTGTCTTGTCAGTTGTTTATTAAGTGTGATAATTCATCTTCACTCCATCAGCGGGTACAAAAACATCCTATTGATATTATTCCATTGTGCCTTTTTAGTCCCAAATTGTTTTCATCCTCGTTATATCGCTGTTAGCGTCGATGTGACGGACGTGATGAATTAAAAATAAAGATGAAATTTAAACAGCGAAAGGAATTTTTATTTACTTGTTTCATATCAGCAGGATTAAATCTGACAGCTGGATATTTTTTTTTTTTTCAAGACCGGAGAAATTAGCTAATTTTATCATTTCCTGTTGTCAACAGAATCAATTAAAAACCGAGTGATCGATCCCGGGGAAAGTTTTTGCAGCTATATTTGGATTTCCAGTCGCTAAACTGAAAACTTCTGGCCGTCCCCTTGAAGAATAAAGAAATATTTTTGACTCTCTTTATGCTCTTTCGCTCCGACAAAGCGCAGCGATGAGATTATGTGTGACCGGCTGTAATTGTGGCCGTGATTGCTGCAGAGGCCTCGGTGCTGGTGGGAGCGTGGCCACCGTGATCGGAGACAAAAGGCAGAGCCCTCATTGTCTGTTGGACAGGAAATTAGGCCGGGCGTCAAAATCTGCATGTAAGGATGTTAATTTTCTCTCCCGACGCCGAGAACGGAAACAGAATTTTCGGGGGGATTAGCCGGCTTGTTACAGATCGTATATCCAACCTCTTATTTAGTGACAATTGGCCTCTGTGGCTGCTCTGAACGCTACATGGCTGCCAAAGCACCGAGCCAGCAGGGTGTTATTGTTTGGTACGGGTACATAGAGGACATGTCTTACCTGTAAAATACCATTTAATTAAATTGCCAGCCTGTATTCCATCAGGCTCACCGGTGTTTACCAGTGGAGCTGCACCGGTTCTGACACTTTATGGAGCAGATAAGTCTAAATGAGGCTTCTTGTTGCCAAGACATCCCCCCCAAAGGTGTTTGTGCCGCTCTCTCTTATCATGGCTGTGCAATCTGTTCAATTTGTTGAGGGACGGAAAGTCAATTTCTGTTGTCTTTCCATTGTGACACCTCGTGCACACGCTTGATGTGCAGGTGCATATAGAAGTCGGAGGCGTTTACGGTGGTCGGTTTTGGTTGCAGGGACTTTTTTTTTCTGCATAAATCATCTCCTTGTTTATCACACTTTTACTGCTTTACACAAGAAAATGGATTCCAGACTCCACCTGGAAGCACGAGCAAGTCGGCATCCAAGGGTTGGACGCATGCCTTATATGCATGTGAGTGAATGTCAACGTGCTGTAATCGGCTGGTCCGTCTAGATTCGTCTCGTCTTTCTGCAGCTTGCAGAAAGTCGGAACATCTGTCAATACTTTTGGTTCAGCATGTCCTGTTGGTCCTGTACTCAGAGTCTGATGTGACTGTTATCATCACTACCTGTGTTGGAAGAACGGCTGCCTGGAATTGATTCAGTGGCCACGCGTCAGATCATTGACTCCGTGTGATCTTTAAACCGTCTGTGTAGCGGAGGTGCTGCTGTTTGGGTCCGTTTTCTCTTCAGTCAGACACGCGTGTGTTGACCTGAGCGACCTGATGGAATCCAGGGCTTTGGGATCTCTCATCCCGCTACTCGCTGACAGACCGTTCTCTGGCGACGTCTCTTTCAGGGGGGGGGCGACCCCTCGGATTTGCCACTTGAGCTCCAACCACATATATCTACGGCAGGTAGCTCGAGGATCCTGCTGGCAGGTCATGTTAGCTGAATCCCGGAACTCAGAGAGGGAAGCTGGAAGAATCTACTGAACTGAACTGAAATCAATTCAAAAGAGCCTTTCGGGACGCAAAACAAACCCTCAGCGAAGCAAGAAATGAGTCTGTGATGACTGCGCATTTATTTATCTCGTCTGCGGATCGTCAATCTCGGTTTCCTTCAGATCAACTTCAAGACCTTCCTGTGCTAATAAACTCAGATTAGAATTCTGATTTCAGCAGCTTCAGTCCTCCAGTAAGAGTCTGGGAGGGCGTTTAAAGTGCAGGAAGATGATGCCTGCTGACCTTTCATTATGCAAACTGTTGGTTCCATCAACTGTTGCCATGGACATGTCGTACATTGGAAATACAAGGGAGTGTCGGGGGGTGTCGGGGGGGTCGAGGGGGGGCTTCAGACATCTTCTCTTTCTGGTTATTCACCCAGTTTTTGCTTCCCTCGTGCGGCATGTGTCAGTGCCACCTGACGATCGGCGCTCGTCGACAGTCGCGGCAGCACATCCGCACCTTTACTCTCTCCTGATAATTCAGAGTTCCACTTAGCGATGATCCACATTTGATGCCGGTTTGCCCCGACGACTTTCCCACAGGGCTTCATTAACAACGACCCACCTAATAGATATTTCATGACAGCCGGCGTAACAAGCCCTTGTCGGACTCATTCAACTTGTTCCCGGAGTTACCTTGAGATTTGAACGTTACATGACTGTAAGTGTGTGAAGTGGAACACACACACTTGGGCCTGCTAATTATTGATCCATTGAACACATCAACACTCCCATGTCATCAAATACTGATGCTTTGTCACTGTGACACTGCTGGTACCCTTCACGCATCACTTCAAAATATGAAGCGGTGGTTTATGTTGGAGGAGCGTGCTGCCTTCAAAATAAAATACATCTGAATTAAAAAATAATGATATTTTATTATGATGGGGCGATTCAATGCTCAAGGTTTATGGATTAAAGTTATTTATTCCTCGAGACGATGACATGCTTTCCAAATGTCATAGTTACAATAAAAACAACTTTGAAAACAAACACGTCCATTATTCTTACGTTGCTCTCGACTCGCTGCAGTAAATGTTGACGGGCCTCGATCAGCCCGCTGCTCCTCAGTCCGCTGCGTCCTCCACCTGACAGTCACTTCCTCTCTGTGTACAGACGCTCTCACATCTTGTCCTTTGCGATCAACCTTTCGCGTCCGAAGCTGACCGGCCATCGGAGTCTGACGGGTCCGGAGTGAGAACGTCTCCGTCTATTTTAAGCCAAAGTCGAGTGATGCTGCATGAAACATGACTGGAGGGGCGGCTGCAGAACGTTGCTCCATCTGCCAGATGGCGTTTAATTGTTGGGTTTTGCTCTGAGTTTCCAGATGACCGTGGACAAGTACACGAGGGCGCCTCTTCAAGGCGTGACGGGTGAGCTGGGATTTCCTGTCCCAGCAGGGACGGCTCCTTAAGCTCGCAGCAATGTGTTTTGGTATAATCACTGCATGTTCCCCGGGGCCTCGGCTCAGAGGTTGAGATAAACACGGGGGGGTTCATCTGAACGTTCCCGGAGAGGAGCAGCGCAGCGTTAAAGTGCAGAAACAGGGCGGATGAACGGCCTTCGGAGGGTTGAGTGATCGTCAGTGCTTTTAAAATAACTCAGAATTATAAATGTTGAGCTACTTAACGCTTCAAACACAACATGTGAATTTCATGTTTGGTCATGTGAGGCTCAAATAAAGACTCCAACTCCCAGTGACGAGCACTGGTCATGGAGCGATGAGCCAGGGGAACCCGAGTGCAGAACATCCAGATGGAACGGAGACGAGGAGACGAGTTGGTTCTGAGGGGCCGAATATTTACTGACGGACAAAACAAAAAGTCTGACCAAGACAGACACACAACACAGAACTGGAATACAAACTGAACAAATCAGGTAACAAGAGACTGGAGGGAGAAGACGACAGCTGATCGGCTGAGGGAACAACTGACGGACTGACGGACGACAAACAGGCGGAAGCAGTAACACCAGAAGTCGGACAGCATGAGACACAAGACGACGTTTCTTTTCAAAATAAAACGGAGCGACTAAACTAAGAGATCAGAACAGAGTCCGGCGGTGACCGAGAGAACCTATAATTACATGTCAACTCTTCCCCTGCACTTCCCGCGACAGCCGACCTTTGTTCCTCCGCTGTTTATCAGCAGCTCCCAGCTTGAAGTATCTCACAGTAGAAATCTTTACTCCGCTGTCGTTGGCCATAAGTAAGACGGAGCGTCCGAACGGAGCAACCGCTGTATTGATAATCACACCAAGTGGGGTTTATTGATATGTATTGTTTCTCCAGTTTCGAGAGTGCTGCTCTAGCAACTAATTCCCCCTCGCTGAATGGAGCCAAGGGAAACCGAAGGCATTTGCTTTTCCTAATTAGGAGACGGATAAGAGAATGGATGTTCGGAGTGTTCTGGGAGAGGCCCGTCTATCTGCGGATCTCCAGACGGCACCAGTACAATGGTTGGTTTAACTGCCATTTAATGCTGCAATCACCAACACACCCCAGACGCCGATAAAAAGAGGCTGTGCATTTAGTTTGGAAATCGACTGAAATCATCTGCTGTTGAAGACGTAGATACAAGGAAATAACGCTCGGGAGAACGGACGGTCAGCTCCTCCGCTGTCGTTTTTTTTTGTGGCTTCCGTGAGAGATACGGTGATGAAAGACAAAGAGAGCGGAGGCAGCGATGGGATTTGAACTGACGTGGCTGTGATAAGGGCCGGAGTGGAGCGTAAACAAACCGGATCACGTTTAAAGCCGCAGTGTTTACTTAATAGATTGTACTGGGATGTATTAATGCCCGTTCGATGGCCAGACATCACTTCCCTCTGTAACGAACCACCGCACCTCTTTTTAATAAAACATCAGATGTGGATTATGATTCATTTTGAGTTTCAAACCGGTTCAACCTGCATCGAACCCTGACTGCCTTCCGAACCGGTTGTTGTATCACACACATGCTTCTACGTCCGTGTGATGCGGTGAAGCAGATCAGCCGGTAGATTCGGGGTCAGATCGGAAAAAGGGGAAAATGTTGCATCAGATGTTTATTCGTCGGAGCCGTTTGTCTGCGGTGCAGAAGACATCTGTGACTTTCTGGCAGGAGCGAGACTATTTGCAGCTATTGGCAGGCTGCTGCAAACAGCGTATCCCCCCCCCCCCCCCCCCCCCCCGGGGGGGGGGGGGGGGGGGGGGTGTGGTGTTTTTTTTTTTTTT
>CAAKHC010019102.1:21815-35117 GCA_901007825.1 Macroramphosus scolopax
TCTGCTGGACTTTCAGTCACTTCACTTTGAACATGTTGAAGTTCAGAAGCTTCTCACTCAATTCAGCTGGTCTCCTGCTCAGATGTGCGGCTGTACAGGTGAGACCCACCCGACCCGACCCGACCGGACCGGACCAGCTCAGTTCTGCTGCCCGTCAGACTCATAATTGAACTTCAGAACATTGAACTGCCTGATCAAATGGATACAGCGCGCGCACACACACACGCACACACACACACACACACACACACACACACACACACACACACACACACACACACACAACCTTTGGACCTTCCTGGGAAAAATGTTGAAGTTGAAGTTTAAAATTAACCAGCTAAAGTTCATTTAAAATTATAATGTTTCATTTGTTTGTGTCCTTCTGAGGACAGAACTTATGAACCTGAACCCAGTTCTGAACCTTCAGATTGACATGTTTGTGAATTGAAGATTTGTCCCTAATGTCCAAAGTCCTCACAGAGTCTTCATGTCCTCAGTGTCTTCACATCCTCGGTGTCTTCATGACCTCACAGTGTCTTCATGTCCTCAGTGTCTTCATGTCCTCACAGTGTCTTCACATCCTCAGTGTCTTCACATCCTCGGTGTCTTCATGACCTCACAGTGTCTTCATGTCCTCAGTGTCTTCATGTCCTCACAGTGTCTTCACATCCTCAGTGTCTTCACATCCTCAGTGTCTTCACGTCCTCAGTGTCTTCATGTCCTTGCAGTGTCTTCACGTCCTCACCGTGTCTTCATGTCCTCACGGTGTCTTCATGTCCTTACAGTGTCTTCACGTCTTCAGTGTCTTCATGTCCTCAGTGTCTTCGCGTCCTCAGTGTCTTCATGTCCTTAGTGTCTTCATGTCCTCAGTGTATTCATGTCCTCAGTGTATTCATGTCCTCAGTGTCTTCGCGTCCTCAGTGTATTCATGTCCTCGGTGTCTTCACGTCCTGTGTCTTCACATCCTGACAGTGTCTTCACGTCCTTAGTGTCTTCACGTCCTCAGTGTCTTCACGTCCTCAGTGTCTTCACGTCCTTACAGTGTCTTCACAGTGTCTTCACATCCTTACAGTGTCTTCACAGTGTCTTCACATCCTCACAGTGTCTTCACATCCTTACAGTGTCTTCACAGTGTCTTCACGTCCTTACAGTGTCTTCACAGTGTCTTACAGTGTCTTACAGTGTCTTCACAGTGTCTTCACATCCTTACAGTGTCTTCACTTCCTCACAGATGGCCATACAGTCTACAGTTTGGCTGACCTGCAGTGTCACGTCTTGTCCACCAGGTGGCAGCAGGATTCTGAACATCAACACTAATAAACGGCTAAAGGTTCATTTGTGAAGTTTAAAATCACAGGAACTAAACTGAGTTGATGTTTTTGTAAAATATAAGTCAATAGCAGAAATTTGATTATTCGATAAAGTCTGTCAGATTTTTAATGGACCTTTATCAATAATAATAACAGAAGAAGAAGTTGAGTTCAAATATTTTATTGACAATAAATCAACGCTAGTAAGTTCCGAAAAACTTAAAGATGGCGCCCAGTGAAAAACATCCCAGAAGTGGCGGTGTTTGCGTGGAGCTGCGCTCAGAGGCGTGATATCGATGATATCCACGCATCATACAATAAGTGGGTAACGTTGTCAGTCCTCCTCTCTGCAGCCTCGTGTGCAGCTCTCCACTGGGCCCCAGCAGAAACACAGAACCTTCTACGAGTTCCGCACCTACGCCATCCGTCCAGACAAGACTGCTGCGTTTCTGCAGCTCACCAATGAGAAAATTCACCTGCGCACCGCCCACTCTGAGCTGATTGGCTATTGGAGCGTGGAGTATGGTGGGCTCAACCAAGTGTTCCACATATGGAAATACGGTGAGGATGTTGTTCTTCTTGTGTCCTGGGTCAGATGTTTCCTCCTCCTCTTCCTCTCCGTTGATTTGATATGTGTAGCTAAACGTCTCCTCTGCTCCTCAGACAGTTTCTCTCAGCGGGCCGCCGCCCGGGCGTCTCTGGCTCAGGACGCCTGCTGGGTCTCTCAGTACATCTCGAAGGCCATTCCCATGCTTACGTCTCAGGACAACGAGGTCACCTACCTGCTGCCCTGGAGCCACCTGCAGAAGCTGCCGAAAGAAGGCGGTAAGCCCCACCCACTCCCCGCCAAACTAATAACCTGCTTCCAATGACCACTGTGACACCAGGTATCTGTTTCAGGTGTGTACGAGATAGTTTCCTTCCAGATGCGTCCTGGTGGTCCGGCGGTTTGGGGTGAGGCCTTCCAGGCTGCCATCGGCTCCCATGATGCACTGGGGTATGGCAAGCTGGTGGGAGCGTTCCACAGCGAGTTGGGGCTGCAGAACAGAGGTAAAGGGGGAGACAGGTGGGCGGGGGTGGCGGTTCCTGGCGGCGGGGGTGGCGGTTCCTGGCGGCGGGGGTGGCGGTTCCTGGCGGCGGGGGTTATTCATAGCTGAAAATGACAGAAACTGAATAAAATTATTTAGAGTTTTAGTTTTTTTGAGTCGACTGCTCAGTTGTTGTTTGTCTTCATCACATGACCTTTGTGGCCGTAATATTCCGTTACATCAACTGTGAATCCATATTTTAAAAAACATGATGCAGAACTGCCTGGACCTCCTGGACCGCCCGCCACTTCCTGCCACACAGTCCGGTATCTCATGTCTGTTTGTGTGTGTCTGTCTGTGTGTTTGTGTGTGTCTCTGTTTGTGTCTGTGTGTTTGTGTGCGTGTGTGTGTGTTTTCTCCGTCAGTTCACGCCCTCTGGTGGTTCGAGAGCGCCGACCAGCGAGCTGAAGTTCGACATAAAGCTCATACTGACGCCAGAGTGGTCGCTGCAGGTTAGGCTCCACCCACAACTCTGGGGTGTCCCCATCACATATGATGAAACTTGTATCTCTTTGATTTAGTTCTCGTTGCAGCAGCAACCAATGTGTGAACAATCAGTAATATCGATTATCTCTTCATGCAGTCAGAAGCAGCGTCGTCCATCTTGACTCTCAAGAGAACAAACTCATGTTCCCGTGTTCCTTCTCTCCGCTGAAGTAGCTTCCCGTCTTCACAACTGTGTCCCCACAGCAACATGGTCTCGGAAGCACTGTCCCTTTCCTTCAATGAGCCAATCACAGCTCAGGGTGATACATCTTTACGAAAACTGATCAGAACTATCTGTAGTTTTAATAAAGATTAACTCATCTGACTTAATTGATTGTTACTAACGGGCCTGTCAATCAGTGCAGGACTGACAGCAGCAGCGTCCAATCATGTGTTCTTGATATCGGTGGTAGGTGGAGCTTCAGGTTGAATTAACTGTTGTAACCATGGAAACAGTTTTCTGCTACTTGTAACTGACAAATTAAAACACTTTGGAACAAAGTTCGTTTTTTGTTTACTTGTATCATTTGTCATTGATGATCAATCATTAGTTTTAAACTAAGTCCAACGAACAGTCAATTGATTATTGTATTTCTGCTTTATCAATCACTCTTCAGGTTCCGCCTATTTGTGATCTATTCCTAGTGTAAAAATCGGATCAATTAAATCTGCTGAGTATTGACGAGTCGAGACGGAAGATTTGTTTGATTTTAATCAGTTCAGGAGCGTAACAGTTTTTTTCCCATCAGCCTTTTCAGTCACATGTCAACAAACATTTCTAGTCAATCAGTTTGACAATAAGAAAATAAAGAGTTGATTCATCAATAAACCTGATCAGATGAACAGAAAGTGCTCAGGCTTCAAAAGTCCCCTGACAGGTGGATCAACAGCTGTTCTCAGGGAGGCGGAGCTTAAAGCTAATGAGGTATTTTACTGCTTGGACGGGGTCCAAACCAAAAATCTTTGTCCTATTTTCTTAAAAAAACTACAAAATCAATTAACTCTTACTCGACGTGGTGAAGCGCTCTGCATCGAGCACTGTGATTGGCTGTTAAACACTACAGGAAACAGTAATCTCCTTTGGACGCCGTCAAAATAAAACTACACGTATAAATAAAAGAAAAAAAACAATCAAAGTTTTAAAAAAATCTGATTTTTGCAGTTGAGCCCTCGGCTGTTGAAATGATTTGGATTCTTCCTTGTGTAAATTCACAATAACAAACAAACAAACCCTGAATCGTTCATTGGATCCACCAGCTTGGTTACAGACAAGGAAAACATGGCGGCGGTGCGGCGCCACGTCTTTAACTTGTCAGCAGCCTGCGAGCCGCACAGCGCCTCCACAGAAAGTTCTTTGCATTGCATGGCATTAGGCGTGTGACTCCGCCCACAGCATTATTGAAATCGGTGCACATCACAACAGGTGAGTCACATGATCACATGACACTCTCATTTAGCTCGTCCACTTGGCAGGCTGCTCGGCTGGAGCTCAGCGTGGGAACATCGATGGCGACTTCTCGTCGTCTCACAGAGTCTTTGGAATGATAGTCATCACTCTGGTCCTTCGCAAAGTTCACAAACACCTGAAACACAACAACACATCAGAGTATGTGTGTGACAGTGTGAGTATTTGTGGGGTTTTGTGTCTCTGTATTTACCTGATCCAGGGTGGTCTGGGTGACGGAGTAGTCTTCGATCCTCAGCGTCTCTTTGTTCTTTGCGAGGATGGAGAAGATGTGAGTGAGTGAGTTGAGAGATGACGGCAGCTGATACTGCAACATGTTCCGGTGTTTCTCCTTCAACGTGCTGCCACTCAGCTCGCTCTCTATGAACTTCATGACAGGCAGCAGGTTGGATTCTGGGCCCGCCACTCGCAGGATGATGGTGTACCCATCTCCGAACCTGCACCACAACATGTATTACATGAACCTTCACCATTGGCTTATCCAACATGGCGACATGTATGTCTGTGTGTGTGTGTGTCTGTGTTACCTGTTCTTCAGGTGTTGGACACTTCCGAGACACCTGAACCTGCCGTTCACCATGATGGCCATCCTGGTACACAGAGCCTCACATTCCTCCATGCTGAGGGGACACACACGCACAGCACACATGCACACACACACATGCAAACGTACACACATGCACACACACAAACGCACAGACACACACACACAAACACACAAACACTGATAAATACATAACTGAGGAGACTTGAAGGACACCAACTGAGGAGACATCTGAAGGAAACAGGTGTGTGTGTCTGACCTGTGAGAGGTGAGGACGACGGAGCGTCCCTCCTTGATGACGCTGTGGATGCAGTTCCAGAGCGCCCGGCGGGCTTTGGGGTCCATGCCCGTGGTGGGTTCGTCCTGTAACAAGGAGGACACCAAGGTTCACGTTGGCCCACAGGTGCAACACGAAGCAGAGTGAGAAGGTGAGGAGGAGGGGGAGGAGCGGCATCCTCAGTCTTACTCAGTGGTGGTCGTTTGACCCTCCTCACTCTCACTCCGTCCGTAAAACTAAACCGCAGCTCATTTTAATCTCCCGGTTACATAACCGACCCCTCATATGCTGCTCTCTGATTGGTTGACAGACCTCTGATGCTGTTATGCAATGCTGAGCTGCACTGTAAAACAATAACATCCAACTCTGATCGGCATCTTATTGATTTACATCTCTGTCATCTCCTCATCAATACTTCTTCATAAACTCTGATCAACAATGAATAGTATTGATGAGTTAAAGGGCCCATATTATGACCTTTTTCAACAAGTTAAAATGGGTCTATGAGTTCCAGGAAACATGTTTCTGAAGTTGTTTGCTCCAAACAGCTTTTTGGAAAAGATTCTTGCCTCCTTCTGCTACCGTCTGTCTGTGTCCCTGTCCGAGTGCTGTTTCTGCTGCTCATTACATATTCATGAGCTGCTGCTCATTTGTCAACGCCCACTCATTAACTGTTACCATGGTAACAGGGAGAGTGCTGCTTTAGTCTCAAACATACACTCGTTTGGCCCTGGAAAACGCTAACATATTCCAGTTTAGACAACATTTTTCAAACGCATTATTTCACAAATTCCATAAACTTAGACCCGGCGGGGGATGTGTACTGCTGGACCGACTGGGTACCAGGTTAGTATGTGGAGCCCATGCTGATTGCTAGAAGCTAGTGCTAGCGGTTAGCGTTAGCTTGTACGATGTTGCCAAACACTGATACTTGGTTAGTTTGGCAAAACACTGCTTTGGTAGTTGGTGTGGAATTGCAAAATAAAACACAGCTAAATATTTGTACAATTCAACATCTCTGTCGGACCTGGATTAGCTGGTATACGATTTGCAAGATCAGAAACGTATAACACTGTTTGGATTCCAGGCGAACTGGCAGCTGTAACTTGCGGTGTGGTGCAGCACTACCTAAATCTACGTGGTGCTAGCAGCTTGCTAACCTTTGACCAACACTTATTTTGCACTGGGCTGTTTTGAGCAACATATTTCAGTGTAGAAATCATTTACAGATGCATTATTTTAGAAAGTTCCCGTAGCTGGTCAATGACTGCAGGAGAAAGCATGATGACTGCAAACTAACTACAAGCTAGCGGTTGGAGACACAGTCAGTCTTGAACTGGTTAGCGCACACCAACAGTTTGTTGCTAATTTCAGCAGGGACGTTGTCTTCAAACATGAATTCCAGCCCTGCTGCTCTTCTGTCCTCTGCTGCCGGGACAAGATGGAGTGATTTGTCCTCATTGTTCCACCAACAACAGAACACTTTCCATAGCTTCCACATGGTGACTCCTAACAGGGGCTTCTGGATCCAGAAGATAATGGAGGATATTGGAGAAGTGACTGCTGTACGGGAGGGTGGGAATATGTAAATGTTTGGGCCCAACGCGTCACTGAACCCTGCCGATCTTTAACAGTTCACCAGGAGACTGAAGGCAGGAAACATTCAGGAACTGTATCTTACTCAAAATTGCATGGATAGTTTTTTTTCAAAGTTTGTATGCGTGTGGAGGCACCAGAGACACAAGATAACACCCCGAATCAGAGCAGAAGGGATTCTTTCATTATATGGGTCCTTTGAGGTTTGTATACAAACAGACGAGATACGTTAGACACAAGTTACCAGGAAGACGACAGGGGGCGCTCCGATCAGCGCCATGGCTGTGGACAGTTTCCTCATGTTTCCTCCGCTGTAACTTCCTGCTGCTTTATCTGCGTACTTCACCAAACCCAACTTCCTGATCCCCCACTCCGCCACCTGTCGATCACACAGCATCTTCCTCATCATGATGTGTGTGCACAGCGTGTGTAGAGTGTGTGTACAGTGTGTACAGCGTGTTCACAGTGTGTACAGTGTGTGTACAGCGTGTGTTTGACACTTACGTCACACACTTCCTTCTCGGGGACGCCTCTAAGGACGGCGTAAAGCTCCAGATGTTCTCTACCTGTCAGCAGCTCATTGATGGCGTCAAACTGAGGACAGTAACCCATCTTCTGATGGACGTCGTCGATCTCTCTGAGGATACTGCGCACACAAGTAGTAGTATAAGCAATAGTGCGGTAATATTAGTACAAGTATTAGTATCCTACTGCAATTTGTAGTAGTACTAGCAGTTGTAGTAGCAGTAGTAGTGGTATTAGCAGTTGTAGTAGTAGTAATAGTACTCATAGTAGTAGCAGTACTTGTAGTAGGAACAGTACTTGTAGTATTAGCACTAGCATTTGTAGTAGTAGTAGTACTAGCAGTACTAGATACTGACTCTCCGGACTGGTACAGAACAGTTTGTGCGCCCTGGTGTTTCTGTTGATTAACCTCCTGTGCGGCGTCGGCGGTGAAGTTGAGCGGATCATGAATAATAAATACGACTCAGGAAGGAGTTCAGACGGCGAGATGATGTGGTCACGTCAGCGGAGACCAGTCACAGTCCACGCTGACGGTGTTCATTCACTCCAGTCTGTTTATTATCGGAGAGTAAACTACGTTTAATGAAAGTGTGGTGACATGAGTTGTTGTTTTTTGTTGTCTTATCGCTGAGGTCGTCTGGAGTAATACACAGGAACTAAAGTATCTGACGTTTGAGTTACTGCGAGAACACTGAGCACGTCAACAAAACACTAATGAAACAATCAGTCTGTTACGTTAGAATGAATCATCCCAATTTGTTCGGAGAATTCAATCCTCTGTTACTCTTTGTTCTTTCAGTGCTTTAAATACTTGAAGTGCTGTGAGTACCTTTTCTGCAGAAACACTGAATAATACAGGAAATATCCAACAATGAAAGTGACTGTTGTTTTCAGTATTTCCAATCCTCAGAGCTAATCTGCTGGAAACAGGTCAATGCAGTAAACACTGGTTGACCTCAGTGACCTTTGACCTCACCTTTTCCCAGCCAGAAAGGCCTCTCCGCTGGTCACCAACGTGTCTCCCGTTAGCATCTTGAAGGTCGTTGTCTTCCCCGCTCCATTAACGCCGAGCAGGCCGAAGCACTGACACACAAACACAGAGTTCAAGTCTCAAGTCTCGAGTCTCTTGTGTCAAGTCTCGTTACGAGTCTAAAGGGACGAGTCTTGTGTGTCGATTTTTGAGTGTCTTTTTCCTGTAGTCTCCTGTGTCAAGTCTCGTGTGTAGAGTCTTGAGTGTTGAGACTCGTGTGTCGATTTTTGTGTGTTGATTTTCGTGTGTAGAGTCTTGTGTGTAGAGTCTTGTGTGTAGAGTCTTGTGTGTAGAGTCTTGTGTGTAGAGTCTTGTGTGTAGAGTCTCGTGTGTGTAGAGTCTTGTGTGTAGAGTCTCGTGTGTGTAGAGTCTTGTGTGTAGAGTCTTGTGTGTAGAGTCTCGTGTGTGTAGAGTCTTGTGTCTCGAGTCTCTTGTGCCGAGTCTCGGGTGTAGAATCTTGTGTGTAGAGTCTCGTGTGTAGAGTCTCGTGTGTAGAGTCTCGTGTGTAGAGTCTCGTGTGTAGAGTCTCGTGTGTAGTGACTCGTGTGTGTAGAGTCTCTTGTGTCAAGTCTCGTGTGTAGAGTCTTGTGTGTAGAGTCTTGTTTGTGGGTCTCCTCTGTCAATCTCACCTCGCCAGGCGGTATCCCGACACACAAGCGATCCACTGCCGGCTTCTGCTTCCTCTTGAACACCTACAGGATTCATGAACTAAATTTCATGTCTTTCACAATGAAGACAAACCGAAAACGGTTCCAGTGCCAACAGGGGAGGAGTCACATGCTAACATGTCTGTCCTATACCTTGGTAAGTTGCCGTAGCTCGAGGATGTCTCCGTGTCCAAGGCCGTGGACGATCCTCTGTCTCTCTCGGGCCACGTCCTCGTCCTCCTCACCCAGAGCTCCTAGTTTAGTGAGTTTACTGACGGACCTGCAGACAGACAGACTTTGACTTATGATGTATGACTGGCACACACACGCGCAGGCACAAATGTTTGTGTGTATTTGTGTGTGTGTTTGTGTGTGGTGTGGTGTGTGTGTTTCTCTGTGTGTGTGGTGTGTGTGTGTGTGTGTGTGTGTGTGTGTGTGTGTGTGTGTGTGCGTGCGTGCTAGTACCTGGGTTTAATGCAGAATCGGTACTGGATGAGGACGGTGATGATGAAGAACACCACTCCCTCCACAGCCATTGCAAACAGGTTCTTTCCCACCATGTCCCACTCCAGGGGGGAGCGGAACCTGTTTTCACCTGCAACACCACAACAACAACAAAACAACAGCACATCAACTGTCACAAAATATCTTTCACTCGTCCACATAATTCGTATATAGTCAGTTATTTTTGTTTTCTTGTGTGTGTTTGTCTGTTACCAAATCTCTCGAGGGCATCTGCCATCGCCTGGTTCTTCACCATGTCGATGAGTCCTCGGCCAAGACAGAAGTGAGGGAAGATGAGGAGGACGTTCTTCAGGATGTCATTGATTCCTCCGATCTCCTGGAAACACCCAAACATAGACACACACACACGAGTTAGGACCGTCTTTAATCACCCGTGAAATGATTTTGTTCCTTCAGGTTCTCCTACATTGTTTCCAAACAGCTCCATGACGAAAGTCGAGATGCTGCCGTTGATGCCGATTAGGATGTTGACACTGGTGAGGACGACATAGGCGGTGCTGGGGATCTTAAAGAAGAAGGAGGCGGGGTACATGAGCGGCGTGATGGACCAGCTGGAAAGAGACGACAAAAACACGTTTTTATTTACAGGACAGTCGACCGCAGTGTGTGTGTGTGTCCTTCTCTTCTGTTGTCACAGTGTGTAGTTGTTAGTTGTCCAGCCGTTTGGCAGCGTTGTGTAGCTTCGTACCCGTAGAGCAGCAGCAGTAACGCCAGCACCGGCAGGTTAGTGGAGGAGACGTAGGCTTTTTGTTGGAAACAGATGAAGATGATGATGACGAGCGTTGCTGGGACGATGTAGTTACACTGCAGAGACACAGACATAAAGAAACACATCAGCGACCTGCTGTCGCACACACACACACACACACACACACACACACACACACACACACACACACACACGTCTCACCATGTCCCAGATGAAGTTGGCCACCCAGTACAGCAGCGGTTGCACGCCGCTGATGAACTGCATGTGTTTGGCTTTACTGACTCGCTCTTGGATGAGGAAGACCACGAAACTGGCTGGGACGAAGGACATGGCGAATATCACACAGATGGACACCAGGACATCCACAGAGGTTGTCACCCTGGGGACGAAGAGGCACAGGATAAGATAAACAAGCTAACAGACACAGCTGGACTGAACATCACGTGACCAACAGGTCATCTGGTGTGGACTCACAGCGCCACCTGGGACAGCTGCTCCTTCGTCAGGTTCAGCGGGTGGTTGAAGGCCCTGATGCCAAACTGGCTGGCGTCTTTTCCAGCTGGAACGTTTGCTCTCAGAATGCCGTTATTCATCACGTTGATGAAGGCGCCAATGCTGTGCCAGCCTTTGTTGTTGAACCAGATCTGAGGAACGGTTTCATTCTATTACTGTTTGTAATCACGACCACGTGACGTCACGTCTGTTCCTGTGAATCACGACCACGTGACGTCACGTCTGTTCCTGTGAATCACGACCACGTGACGTCACGTCTGTTCCTGTGAATCACGACCACGTGACGTCTAGTCTGTTCAGGTCTCCTCGCTCTTTAACATGTTGAAGTTTCTTCTGCTGTTTTTTATTCCACGTTGAAGGAATGTTAGAAAAGGATCCTCCCACAGTTTCTCCAGTAATTCTGTGACATTCCTAAACTTGATGGTGACGTTGTGTCTCCATATCAGTTTGTCATTTGTGATGTGACAGTTGGACAACAGAACGTCTCCACTCAGCAGCAACATTTGAACAAGAACAATCACAGACAGGTCAGTTACATCATCGGACCAACCAGAACCAGCAGAAAGGTAATTGCTGTAAATTTCCCCGTCATGGGACGAACAAAGGTTTATCTTATCTTATCTCTGTGATTGATCTCGCTGCCAGCGAGTCTCCTGGTCTACAACATCTGCACCAGCTGGTCCAACCCATCACAGAACTACCCAGAAGGATTCAGGAACTAGTCTCTGATAGAAGACTGTTTAACGAATCAAATCAACGTGTTTTGGCTCAAACTAGCGTTAACGAGGACCATTCTGAGACGACTGACGGGCGTCGCCAGAAGGTCACGAAGTTTCCTCACCTTGACGTTGTTCTTTGTGTCCAGGCCGTTGATGAACCCAGACAGATTGTCGAGGAAACGATCTGCAGCGGCTCCCTGCTCCAAACAAACATTTCTTTATCATCTTTCATCACGACTGAACATACACACTCAGTGACATCATCATCAACAGACCTTCTGCAGCTCAAAGATCTTCCTCACTCGCTCGATGGCGTCATCGATCTCATTGGCTGCCGGGAGGACCTGAGTGCTCCTGGCGCCCAATGAGAAGCCACCGTACCTACAGAGAGAACAAAGAAACAACCAATCGGTCATTTCTGACAGTTTGTGATTTAAAACGACGACGGGGACGAAGAAACGAGACGTACCTGAACTCGTTAACCCAGACTTTGTTCTTCAGACTACGAAGAGAGACGGTTTCAGTTAGTGATTGGGACTGTGTGTGTGTGTGTGTGTGTGTGTGTGTGTGTGTGTGTGTGTGTGTGTGACTGTGTGTGTGTGTGTGTGTGTGTGTGTGTGTGTGACTGTGTGTGACTCTGTGTGTGACTGTGTGTGTGTGTGTGTGACTCTGTGTGTGTGTGTGTGTGTGACTGTGTGTGTGTGTGTGTGTGAGTGTGTGTGTCTTGTGTGTGTGTGTGTGTGTGTGTGTGTGTCTCTGTGTGTGTGTGACTGTGTGTGTGTGTGACTGTGTGTGTGTGTGTGTGTGTGTGAGTGTGTGACTGTGACTGTGTGTGACTCTGTGTGTGTGTTTGAACGACCTCTTGCCGATGATCTCAGCGTAGGTCTTCACCAGGTAATCGGAGATGTTTCTCCCTGTCAGGTTCTGCAGCGTGTCGGTGGCACTCAGCTTCATCTGAACAACAACAATCGTTTTCTTTAATGACCTCATGTCTGATCAGCCGTGGTTCATTAGGGCGACCGAGCGGGTGTAAAGTT
The DNA here is from genome assembly GCA_901007825.1 of Macroramphosus scolopax. Classification (NCBI taxonomy): domain Eukaryota; kingdom Metazoa; phylum Chordata; class Actinopteri; order Syngnathiformes; family Centriscidae; genus Macroramphosus; species Macroramphosus scolopax. The sequence goes on from CAAKHC010019102.1 coordinate 34,287, forward strand.
TCACCTCGGGTGGCGGTAAACCTCCGGCTCCATCAGGACAGTCTGGCAGCATCTTCTTCCTGCCGTCACAGCTGCAGAAGCAGGCTGGAGAAGGATCCTCCATGGTCCAGTTCCCAGAACTGAACAGCTGTTGGACGCTCTCCGGGACGTCCGGGACGTGCCAGTCCTCGTCACCCATCGTACACGGAGCATCTCTGTGGACAAGAGACATCTGAAGGTTTTACTCGAGAGGACGAAGAGTGGATTGTGTCCCGAACAGAGAACGGGCTCAGACACAAACCCCTAACAGGTTCATGTCGGCATCACGTGACAGGATGAACGAGTGAAGCTGTGACTTCATTGATCAGTATCAGTATTGTGGTCTGAACCCGTTTCAGCATCAGGACGTCTGCAGGTCTAATGATCCTTCAGAGGAGCCGTTGGAGTCTCTTACGGGATTGGATGTCCATCCATGCAGCGCGTCCCGAAGCCTGGAGGGTCTAGAAGAGCGTTCAGTAACTTGTGCATGTTGGCGTCTCTTGGAGCATCATCACTAACACACACACACACACACGCACACGCACACGCACACGCACACGCACACGCACACGCACAATTAAATATTTATCATCATGTTTACTACTCATGAAATGTTTCAAACTCCATGGGGACAGTCGGACTCAGTGGGGACATTCGGACTCAGTGGGGACAGTCGGACTCGGTGGGGACAGTCGGACTCAGTGGGGACAGTCGGACTCAGTGGGGACAGTCGGACTCGGGGGGACAGTCAGACTCAGTGGGGACAGTCGGACTCAGTGGGGGGACAGTCAGACTCAGTGGGGACAGTCGGAC
>CAAKHC010019104.1:27395-40264 GCA_901007825.1 Macroramphosus scolopax
GGGGGCTTCTTTTGGTCACAAGGGCAATGTCAGGTCTGATTTACATAAAGCGTCGGCTCATCGGCTGCGGTGCCACTCTGGCTCTGTTTTATCCCGTTAATTTATTTATCAGATCGCTTCCTGCTGCATGTTTAAGGAGACGTGGTGGTGTTGTGCAATAGATGAGAGCGAGATGTGAGTGGGCTAAGTCTGTAATGAATTTCCCCTCCTTTGCTGGTCTCCAAAATTCCTCTATAGTTCCAGTATGTGGGCCAAAAATGTATAATGAAGAACGATAGGGTGCTGTTAAAATATCAAACCAAAGTCATACAGCTGCAGGAACTCGACACCGCTGGGTTCATAAATAGAAATGACTGTTGTCCGTCAGATCACATGCGCCAGCTCGATTAGGATAAATAATAGTCCATCCTTTTGTGTTCCTCATTTTTACATCCGCTTAATTCGAACAAGGACGTGCCTTTACTTCCTCTGCAACAACATGACTACAGCTTCTAGTGTAAAAAAAAGAGGAGGAGGAGGAGGAGGAGGAGGAGGGGGAGGAGGGGGAGGACAAGTGTGGTGGTGTTGGTGGGGGGTTATAACGCCTACCCTGAAACGCAAACCAGCATGAGGGCAGGCAGGATTCACAAAAGGACAGGATGTTGTTGATTTGTACCGAAACCACACGGAGGAAATGAGTGTGAATTTCCTTTCTCTCTGACATCCCAATGTGTGTGTGTGTGTGTGTGTGTGTGTGTTCCCCTTCCACCCCCCTCTTCCTCCCTCCCCCCTCCTTCAGCTAAGGGCTCTTAACCAGTCAAAGGTTAACAGTTGCCCCATTAACGGTTTGCATATATCTCTATAGCAACTACTACACCTCCAAATTGGGATTGTTTTTTGTACAATGAGACCAAGCTTGTGAGAGTTATTTGTATAATATATACATATTTTTTAATTTGGGTGTATCAATTCCAGTAGAACATTGGTGTGAAATGACTTAAATGTAATAATTGAACACATTTACGAAGACTAATGCAAACGTGAATCGATATTTATTAGCAATTTTAGCATAATAATCAACTTTTATTTAATTTCGACAACTATTAAGACAACCCTCCTTTTCAAAGGTGACAAAATATTAAAATGGAAATATTACAGCAAGATAAAAAATCAAAACAGAAAATCAAAACAACAATACAATGAATACGTTTTGATAATAAAGATGGAGGTGACTATCGGGGGGTTGAGAGTGTGACTCACCATTAATGTATGACCCTATTGTGCAAGTCACATCCTGTTTCTATTTTTATCTTAATATTAATGAGATGTCAAACAGTAGATAAATAACAAGTAGGTCAGTAATGAAAGGATGGGAGGAGCATTATTTTGTAAAAGGAGATGACCTATAAAATCAACCCTTTATGACTGCTTTTGTCTGCAGGGATGGTAGAAGATCCTTTTAGAAAAAAGCTTTGTGTTTCATAAATGATTGAGACACTTTTTAATACACTAGTGTATTTGTATATCTGACATGGGAGAGGCTTAGCGTTTAAATCCCCATGCACAATAGCACAAGCTGCAGATACTTGCAGATGTCCGTCCGCAGCTGCGTGGCTTGCAGGCATGGCCTAGATGGAGTGCTTGTTGAACTATAGATATCATGTCGGTGTGATCATCCGGGCATACATGCACGGAAGAGAAGGCCTACATTTCTCTCCAGAGTCTTCCCTCACAGTTTCCTTCCTGCCACGTCTGCTAGCTACTGCTGTGAAATTGGGGGTTATAATAGGCAGACTCATCTCCTCTTGTCCTGTCACCCACTGTTAAAGTTTTTTTTGTTTGTTAACTGGACCTAAAACACAAAGTTACCCACAATTCTCTTTCGAGACGATGATCCAAACACACATCAACCTAAATCAAATCACAGTAGGCTTTTTTTTTTATCACTTTTGTCTGTCACTTGATGAATTTCACTAATCTATAGGTGTTTGTCAGTCTTGTTGTGTTTCCTGACTGTCCCCAAGGAACAACAACTTGAGAAAAGCTGGTAATTGCCCAGATTTGTGTGTATTTGTGTGTGTGTGAGTGTTAGGTGACAGTGCCTGAATGCAAATCACCTCTTTGGCTCCACAGAGTGCTCAACAGCTTACATCAAAAAGCTTCCTGTTGCAGGTAAGTCATCCTCTCCCCCGTCCTCCCCTTGACAGGACACAATACGCATCTCTCACCAATTAACAGTCGGGTGGGGATTGGGGGTGTCGTTGCAGCCTGAAGATTTGAATTTCTTCACAGTGCATTTCGCATCGGTTGACAGTATGTGTGTGCTCGCGGCTTTTCACACAGACGTGACGAAGTTCCTCAAGAGAAACGTGGGAAAGTGATGATAACAGACAAATCTTTAAGATAAGGAGACTGATACCCAGTGGAAATATAAGATATGGCATACCAATATAAGTAATATAATGATGGTTTATGGTTTGACCTACTTTATACACAGTTAGGCAGTTTGAAGTACTTTATACACAGTTAGGCAGTTTGAAGTACTTTATATGCAGCTAGCCAGTTTGAACTACTACAGATACAGTAGCTAGTTTGAAGTACTTTATATACAGCTAGCTAATTTGAAATTCTACAGACAGCTAGTTTGAAGTAATTTAGATACAGTTAGCTAGTTTGAGCTACTTTATATACGGTTAGCTAATTTGAAATACTACGGACAGCTAGTTTGAAATACTTTATACACAGTTAGCTATTTGAGCTACTTTATATACAGTTAACTAGTTTGAACTACTACTGTAGCTAGTTTGAAGTACTTTATATGCAGCTAGCTAATTTTCCTCTGTAGTGAAGTGGAGAGGAAGTATAGAGCAGCATAAGATGGAAATACTCGAGTAAAGAACCTCAAAATTGTTCCAAAGTACAGTACTTGAGTGAATGTACTTAGTTCATTTCCATCACTGATTATATTGAATAATTTATTATAATTTATTCAAAAGGAAATACAGACGTTCATAAGATTTTGCAAGTTCACCAAAAATTCCATTACTTTTTTAAATAAACAGGAATTGGCAAGTTTCATTTGCTTGCTTCCTGTAAATATTTGTGCTGTTAAGGAACATTTAGCAAACTGATTCTACCTTCTAGCTGAGCACTGAACCTCTGCAGCTGACAGTTTTTATATATCAGGATGAATACGCTTGGTCATGATGATATTCTGGAGTGACATTCAAATTCAGTCAAACTTACAAAAGGATGTTGATGCACAGGTGGATTCCTCCTTTGGATACTCACAGTTACATCAATCACCAGCTTTTGATGAATAATTGTCTGCATCCGGTCTTGACTCGTAATGTTGCTATTAAGTTATACAGATTTATGTTCCCATTAGCGTCTCTTAAATGATCTCAGCTTGACGTCCCGTTGTTATTGATTAAAAAATCGTGTGTAAATAAAAATGATACACCGATGAGCAACAAACTGGGTCCAAAACACAGTGATCCCTGATAGCTGTGTTATTATAGTTTCACAGTAAAGTGGATTTGTGTTCCTTTTAAGAGTAGTTAGGCTGCGAGCCAATAGTAACAGAATGAAATGACATGTAATAACCGACAGGAACACTCAGCATGAGGACGCTGAATGCAGCATTGTAGAAAACTATAGTTTGCCTACAGTAAGAGGCGGATTTCGACCACGAGGCCAGGTAGCTTCAACTGCTCAAATATTGACTTCCTCCCTCGCTGCCCGCCTGGTCGGTAGGTGTGTTTGTGTGATTTGGAATCAGGAGAGGTGTGTGGTAAGAGAGGTAGGATGGGGGGGGGGGGGGGGGGGGGGGGGGGGGGGGGGGGGGGGGGGGGGGGGGGGGGGGGGGGGGGGAAGTGGGCGCATGTATGTGTGGTTGTGTGAGTCTGTGTCCACATCCATCAAAATAAAGAGTTTGATGACTTTGGCCTGCCGTCATTGCACCATAATAGGAACCATTAGACCTAATTCACTTAGAGCCATTAGAGATCTCAAAAAATCCTGTTATAGAATAACAACACCGAGGCCAAATTAGCTCTACAGCCTTAATCTTTTTTTTATGACAGATTGTTTTATTAAAACATCCTGACTAACATATCCCTCCTCATCAGATCGAATCAGTTTGTTGATTTGGAAAATCTTTCTCTTGAAATTCCTGTCTACTTTATTAGCTGACTTACCTACTTAAATGCAAATCCCAGTAACAGAGAACACAAAGATGCTCAAGTCAAATCGTCCGTATGCAACCATGTGAACTTGCATCTAATAAGTCTTCACCCGTCTTTGACACACATTTTGTTCCAGCTAAAAATAATTTCAGTTTTTATTGCTGCCGTGGTTTGTTGGAACTTTTCTTCATCATGTTCAATTATTCTATTCAAACAGATCGGTGTGACCCCCCCCATCCGAGGAATACTTCTCTCAGTGCAGTCAGCTCTTAAAACAAGTTTATTCCACATTAGACTAAAAGCTTTGCAGGATCGTTCGACATTCGAGAGGAACAATCCTGACCAATAATTAAACATGCAGGAGGAAATGGGTTTTGTGGCTCCAGAAAGTCACACCCATTTTGAGAAAGACCTTTTAGAAGTGTGTCCAGGTCAGCTGCGAGCCAATGAGACAGGTTTTTTTCAGGGTAATTATCCCAGGAAATGTGGCTCACCTGGTCTGGGTTGGTCATATACTTAAGACAACATACTCTATAGTATTATATTTTTTTTTAGCAGAGGCGGTTCTTCCTTTAACATTCAACAAAGGTCCTATAAAGCCTAAAAATGCAATTCAAATATATATTTTCTAAAACAATTTTCGTTGATGGTGTAAAAGTACCGGTAAAGCAGATTACAAGCTCCCATTCACTTCCGTTTGCTGGTGGTTCTCAGGGACGCTCGAGTGTCCACTGTTTGGAAACCCATGACCTAGAGGTCAGGTCGACTATATTTTCCCTGGATGACCCAGAGTGTGTTTCCATGTTGACAAGCATCTTCCCCCGCTGAAACGCTCTCAAATGCAACCCTGCGTCCTTGTCAGCTGCAGGGGTGCTGCTCCCGCTGCTGACCCTGACCTCTGAACTTCCTGGGTTGGTGGAAAACGTGATGAAAGAATTTCCCTGTAGGGATCAATTAAACTACTCATTAAAACACTGTGATAGATCCTATGGGTGGTCCTATGGAGGGAGTCATACACTGAGGATCTGGTTGATGATTTCTTCTATAGCTTCATATCATTAAGTTACGCTCTAATGAACACTGGGAGTCAGTGCCTAAAATAGCACTGTGGTCAAGGAAGCATATGACTGCTTAAATATCCCTCTTGCAGCTATGAAAGCACAGACAGCAGACAAAGTTCTTAATGAAATATTTTTTTATGCAAGCGAAAAGCAGATTTCTTGTCACGTAAAAGTTTATTGCTGCATGGCAAGATAATTCTAAGATTTTTTATTATTATTAAATTTAGTGTTTATTTCCTGTATTTTAGCAAGTGAAGTTTTTACAGTGAAGCAGCAAAGATCATCCTCAAGTCTACACAGGATATACATTATATTCTTCTTCTTTCGTCTGACTCATTCACAGTTGTATCCTGTATACTGTACACAAGGACATTAGTGCACACAGAGACTTTCACAAACACACAATAGACACAGCAATAACACACTCACACAAGAACACACACATTTATAACTTGGCCTACCATCCCTGTTTTCCATACTGAAGTCTGGCTGATATTATGTCTAATTCCAGGCATGTAATTAGTGTGTAGCCTGGTCTGGTTCTGTCTGGGTCAGCGTTGAGATTGTGTGTGTGTGTGTGTGCGTCCGTGTGGTGTGTATGCACATGTGTGTGTCAGTGGTGTGTGTGTTGATGTTAGCCAGCACCACAGGACGGGCTGCGGACTGCACCACTCGAAGCCGAACCACACATGGAGGGCAAATAAAAACGTACATAGGCATATTCACAAATACATAAATAGCAGAGAACAACCAACACGGGGCAAAACTTTTTACCAGGCGGCCACACGACATTCACATCACTCCTATTAAAAGTCGTGTATGAGCCAAAGCAAGCAGAGACACTCAGCAGCAGAGTTGTAACTACAAAAAAGGCAGAAGAAATGACAATAATAATCTGAAATATATGTGAAAACCATCAAATATCTATGTCAATAAGAGAGGAAAAAGGTTTTCGAAATCTGCCCAGACACCATGTTTTGTCCATTTTAAATACACAATGTGTGTAAACAGAAGGATGAAGAGAGAATTCAACTGAACACTATGGAGGATTAAAGAAATGGGGGACTTAAAGCTTCATATGAAGCTATAAGACACATAAAACATAATTCAAGGACAGTTGAAGAAACTCAGCTAAGATCAGGGAGGGCTCACCGGTGAAACTCTAAAAGAAGTCACAGGCTCGCCCGACCTGATGACCCCGGGCAGGTCATTCCAGCGCCTCTGGCCTGTGACTGCAAACCTCCGGACCAGATGAAAGACTTCTGCCTAAGGATCTGAAACTTTGTGCAGGTTCATGTGATACTAAGAGGCCTGACATGTAAGATGGTGAGAGGTCATGAAGAGCCTTAAAATAATCAGCAAAATCAAATGGTAAAATCACAGTTTGGTTGTGGTTGAAAGTTCACTGCATCATTTGTGAGGTGTATGTGTATGCATGTGTGTGTGTCCGTGGTGTGTGTTTGTGTGTGTGTGTTCATCCCCGGGTGTTCCTGGATGATATGTGCTCACGGCGACACTTGGAATGCCCAGAATGTGAGAGGTGGCGAGGGCCTTCGCGGCCACGCCCCTCGTGGCAGGTCACGCTCCGGCGATTGGTTGCTCCCCGGAGGTCAGAGTGCAGTCGGGGTCCTGTCACTCCTCTGAAGAAAGGTCAAAGGTCAACTTCCTCTGGAGCTCTCCTTTCCTCCCCTGGCCCGGCGGGGCTCTTCCAGCTTAGACCACAGCCATGAAGTCAAGACTAAATCACTTTTTCAGGAATTTTTTCAAAAGGAATGAGACGACAGCAGAAATCCAAAGAGAATGGGCGTTTTGTTTTTGACTACAGGCAGGGAGTGTTGACAACAATACAAAATATACATTGATAACATTGATTATCTGTCTCAAGTAATTCTCTCGATATCAAGTGTTTATATATAATGTAGTAGTTTGTACTACATGTACACATTTTCTACTTCACTCATTGGATTCAAATTCACTATAATATACGACAATAAACTCGAAACCAGCAGAATGAAGTGGGATTCTTTTCCAGACTTTTCCCACCTATATTTTGTCTGCTGAAAGAGTTCTTGGCTTACACAAACATCCCGTGTTTCCACGTGATGTCATGACTTGAAGTTGTGACTCTGTGTGAAACCCGATTCTCCCCAGTGACACAGTCAGGAAGTTGTCTTCCTCTGGAGATTAAAAGTCACGAGCTTGAATCCCCAAGTGGCAAAAGGACTACCGGCCGTCATTGAGTTTAAAGAGGCCGTACTTGCTTCGTGTGACTGTAATTCTTTCATCATTGAATCTCTCAAGTCATCTGCATCTGCCTTTAGTGTAAAAAACGTGAGAAGTCGTCTCTTTGTCATGTGAAACAGGCACAAACAGACCAGTCATCGACACCTCAGAAGTTGCGGTGGCTGCGGCATCAGCAGTATCCAACTACAGCTCACGGACACGTCGATGACAAGCTTAAATTAAGCTTTCAGAGGAGCAAGGGGAGGCCAAGAGGAGAGGAAACGAGTGGAGGAGAGGGTGAAACAGAGGAGGATCAGATGAGTGGAAAATGAGTGGAGAGGGAAGGAGGACGGAAAGAGGGAGAAGAAAAGAGTGGTCCGGAGATCAAAGGAAAGGAGGGAGGCAAGAGGACGAGGAGATGAGAGGAGTGTAAAATAGTTGGTTTAAGAGGAGGAGAGGAAGGAGATGTAGCAAGAGGAAGGACGGGAGGCGAGAATGGTGACAGCTACAGTATCTTCCACTGAGACATCAGTCTAGAGGGGAAGACAAGGCGGATGAAGTGGGTGGAAGAAACAGGAAAATCGTTTTAATCTTGGGAGCATACTTGGGAATGTTTTAACCAGTCGCGTCTTGGTTATATATAAAGAAGCAGCAAGGTTGGACTCAATATGAGGCCCATTTGATATCAGCGTGTGGAAGCTGTCCACTTTTTTATTGTAAAATTAATACATTAGTGTGGTTCGGTTCATTTGTTCCACCAATCGTGAAATTGAGTCGGACGCGTGCGAACACACGAGTGAATGTGTGAATTTGTGTCCAACCGCCAGGATGTAAGTACAGTGAGCGTGCTCCACAATGCTCTGATTAATATAACGAGATCCCCTCCTGAGCCGAGAGGATGTGGCTCAAGAGGGATGCTTTGACTCACCGGCTCTTTTGTTGTGATGGATGATGAGGTGGTCAATTTCCCAACAAAAAGCCCAGTCGATGCAGGATATGAATCAGGATCTGATTCAATGTGAAAAGGAAAATAAACAGCGGCTCTTCACCGGGGTCTATCTTTACATCACACGATTTCCACTCAAATGAATCATTGGGAGTGATTACATTGTAACGGCCAGTCATTCGCCGAAGTCCAAAAAGAGACTTTACCTCTGAATATTTAGAGGCTAGCAGGAAATATGTTGAACTGATGTAACTGACACAAATATACTGATGAATATGAAATACTCTCAGCTGCTTCTATTAACTTTCACAACAGTAGATTTGTACAAAAAGCTTTAACTCAGATTTTTTTTCTGTCTAAGGTGTTATTAGAAACAATTTGACCAATTGACCCGGGATGGTGACAGGTCACTCAGGACCGCACCTCTTCCTCCTTTCTAACTCCACCCGTCATCACCACACCTTCATTTCCTTAATTGATCCCCATATCTTGCATATCAGCCAGATTAGCCTCGGATTAGCCAGGTAAACACTGCGGTGTGTGCGTGTGTGTGTGTATGTGTGTGTGTGTGTTAAACCAGAGGGGGAAGTTTAGTCTTTGATCAAGCTAATGAGCTGCCAGCTCTCCCTCCAGGGCCTTCTAGTTGACTGGGGGTGTGTGAACACCTGAAACAACATGGGGACCATGCATAGCCTCCAGTGGCGGGAGCACACACACGCAGACACACACCCACAAACACACACACACACACAAACCGCAGCACACCCGCATCCTGCCACTATTATTCTCTGCCTGCCACCTCCTACAACCCCCTGCCAGCCGTCTCTATCCATGTGTCAGTCACACCCTCACTTCACCTCCAATCTCCTCTGCAGCTCCCATCCGACTAACAGTAGCCTAACCTTTCACAATGGTCAACCCGCCCACCTCCTGCCTTGCCCCCTACCTATTCTCTATTCTGTCACTTACACACTCTCTTCCTTCCACCTTCACTCACCATCCCCCGTTCACCTTCATCTACTTTTCTTCCTCTTAACGAAGCTTATCACCAAGTGTCAAGATCCCTCTTGAGGGTATTTTTCTTTCTCTTCCTTTCTCTTCCTCTCTCGCTATAGAAGGCGTGCACATGGCGTCACGGTAGGCAGAAGTCACTGCACTCACACCCACTGAGTTGCAGAAAGACAAATGGCAGGTTAGAATGCAGCGGAAACACACATACGACAGAGGCTGTATTAAATGCGCCTACGCTAATGCTAACTACAGCTAACTGCAACAGCTTACCTCTGTGCTTGGAATCACCTATTATTGTGGTAATATACTAATTACAACACTTTTTAACTGCATAGATCTCAGATTTCAGATATATGACATATGCACGGATGAAAAATAGATTAGCAAGTGTATGCAATTTACTGATAACGGGTTGCTGGGTAACTGGTTTGGAGGACAGAGCACTGGTCTGTGCATGCACACGTTTTCAGTATCCATCTCACCCAAGTGAAAGTAGTATGTATGCTGAAAGGTAATATTTTGGGGGGTGACTGATACAAAAAACTCTTTGTATAAAGAATCAGCAGCAGCACAAACTACCTGACTGCAGCAATCTAACGGCCCTTAAGGAATCTTTCTAGAAACCTAAGGAGTCGACTTGCCTTTCCGTGGCAGGAAACTACTTCCAGTTGTGCTTCCGGCTCCTTCAAAAGCCGCTCCTGCTGCAAGTACTTCCACATTTCCCTGAAAGTATCAACATCGCATCGGCAGGTAAAACACAAACCTGGCGTCTGACCGTTGTACAACTCCTGACTCTTTCTAACAGCAATCAATGTGTTAACTTTTATCTGTTATCAGTTTTGATTAGATAAAGAAACATTCAGTAATTGGTCGGTTCCTGGGTTGTGTTTACTCGGTCAAAAGGCTCAAAACCTGTCCTGCAATCACTGCTTTTATTGTTCCTCTCCATGCAAGTTTACAGCTCCCCCCCTCCCCTCCCTTCCACACACACACACACACACGTCACACCTCCTCACCCCTGCCGACCCCTCAACTCCGATGTGTGTCACTCAAGGTGGTGACAGTCAGAGATGGCGCTGCCGACATGAGGGCACTCAAGCGATAAGCATTTGTCTTTCGGCCCTCCTGCTTTTCCTCTCCTCTCCCTCTCTCTCTCCCTCTTCCTCTGTGGCCTTTACAACCAGTTGCTATGTGGCCCATTGACCCATGACTTGATTGGTCCCTGACAGCCGTCAAACCACTTTTCCTATTTTAGGTCAGCAATGACAGCGACAGGACAGCGCAGGACTCGGAAAAACCAGTAAGTACGTCTAAAATGCGTCTAAATGTGGACCCGTGCTCACATCATGTTCTTTTCCATGCATGTGTTAAGTTAGATCGAGCAGATACTTTCTAAACCCTTCATCACTCAAATTACAGTTCTAGAAGGATCAATGGGAGAAAGTTTGCCACAATATTAAGGTTGAAAACTCCAGTTCTTTAGTTGAGTTAAACATGTGGCCTCTGCCAGTAAAGCCACATCCTCCGAGTGCACTTTACCCCGACTACAAGTCATGTTACAATAACTGTGAAAGTTCACATTTTCGCAGCCCACATCTCTTCAAAAAAAAGCTTATCTGCATGATTTCCAAACCTTGTTACCACAGATGCCTCTGTTATATTTAGCTCTCTGGTGTAGCAACACTTTTGGCTGTCTGCTGTTGACACGGGAAACCAAAAAATGTGTTTACGAGGTGATGAAGATGGAAACAAAACACAGATTTTCTGTTCGGAGCCAGACTGTGATAGAGATAGAGAGTCATAAAGCAAGTTTCACATGTGATGCATATACAGTATACGCCTCTCATAATGAGTGTGTGTGTGTGTACCTGTACTGCTATCTGTCTTTGTGAGGACCAATTTCAGTTTCAAACTATTTTAGTTGGTACATTTTGAGAAAGTGAGGACAACTCATCCCTTTGCCTTCTTCTCAATGCTCTCTGAAACACCTTTAAATAGCAGTTTGAGGGTTAAGACTTGGTTTTAGGGTAAAGGTTGGGGACTGAGTGTACTAAAGGGCCTGTCCACACTTCCTCACAGACCCTTACAAGGGCAGTTTAAGGGTTAAGATTTGGTTTTAAGGGGTTTTAGATTCAGTTTAAGTTGGGGCTAAGCATTATGTAGATGAATGTCCTCACTAAGATAGTGGCACAAGCGTGTGTGTGTCTGTGTGTGTGTGTCCCAGCATGCACGCAGGATGTTTTCACAGTGCTCACCATGGACAGGGTGATTTACATCCTCTAAGACCATCTTGAGGACAAACACACACAAATGCAAACACACACACACCCACAGTTGTGTTTCCATCACTTAGGAGGACCGACTTATATCCAGTTCCTGGAGACTTCACCTCACCCTAACTCACCCTCAACCTCATACCAAGTCTTCACCCTAAAAAGGAAATATAATTTATGATCTGGAGGCGAGAGGCGAGTCCCCACAATGAGACTCTGCAAAGCGGAATTACGTCTCCACCCTACCTGTCACGTCGGCCGTGAGCCACACAAACACACAAACTACAGCGACCAAAGAGCGGAAGAATGCTCAGCAAGAAAACAGGTTGATGGACAAACTGGTTTACCAGAGGCCTTGTGATGTTTGTACAGAGAGCTTGTCCTAGAAATCTGTTTCACATACTCTGACAGCACTTCCGCTCGACTCTGAATGGGAGGCAGATGGATATTTCAGAAGCTGGAGGGGGCCGGTCACACAACGGTATGTCGCTTTAAAGGCCGGTTTCTTGGCTCCGGATTAGGACCAAAGCAATAATTCACCGCCATAGCCAGAGATTTCATCCAGAAGCACATGATAGCTTCTTCTACCAGTATGTCAATTATGCAACATTACTCTGCAAGACTCATCATATTTTAGGAAATTGGCGATCACATTTCGGTACATTAAGTGTGCGTGAACAATGTGTGCCAGTGTAGGTGTGTGCACATCCTCCTGTGAGTGTGTACCTCCGCCTGCATGTATTCTCACATGTATTCCTCTTCTCCGATGCCGACTCTGGATTACCCCATTTTCTCTCCCCGTTGTTCCCCGGCTCAGGTGAAGGGGATCCTGGGAACAGTCGGGCTCCAGCTTCCCAAACGCCTCTCTGTGCTCGCAGCTTACAATGGAACAAAGATTTTCTCAGTGTTGGGATGCTTATGAGAAACCCAACCCAGACTGTAATGGCCGCAGTTTGACGACTGGGAAACTAACAGGATACATCTATAAGCCTGGGAGATGAGACTCGTACACAATACAGAAATATTCAGTTTAAACACACAGAATGGGAGATAATACGTAATTATACGCCATACGGCTGAGAGCACATTACACAGATTTATGATAACCTGGGACGAGGAGAGGAGAGGAGAGGAGAGGAGGGGAGAGGAGGGGAGGGGAGAGAGAGAGAGAGGGAGAGAGAGAGAAGGT